>PYXC01002284.1:615000-702500 GCA_015244755.2 Tenualosa ilisha | reverse complement strand
GGGGGGGTATGTGTGTGTGTTCCCTGAGTCACCTCTGTGGTCTGGCTGAATCTTCTCTAGAGGATTAATAGACTCAGGATTTCCCAGCTGTTGCTTGGAGGTTTCTAAGAGGGAGACGTGAAGCTCGGCACTCTCTCTATCCACACACACACACACACACACACATCTGCCCATCAACAAGGTCGACTACTTGTGCACAGCTCTACTCCACACTATGCAGTGCAGTCTGCCCACCACAGATAACTCTGACTTAGAGACAATATGTTTCATTTCGTTCAACATGACAACTGGGACATTCTAGAACACCAGGAGACAAACCCAACCCTGAAACACATGACCCCAAGGCCATGGGGATAATGTAACATTCTAATGAATGAGGGAGGTATAAGTGCATAGAACTAATTGCTATATGTGAAGCTATAAAGCAACAGTATGCTGCAGTTATTTATTTGTTATCCAGATAATAAATAAATTGTTTATTGTTTATTGAATAATATTCAAGTGTTTTTTTTTTTATTTATTGGTATATCTGTTGGCATTTTGATTGTTTATGTATAATCAGATGATGGACAGGTTAACATCTGTGACCATCTACCATACAGAATGTATGTCGGTTTTTGTGCATCTAGCATAACGAATGTATGTCAGTTTTTTAGCATCTAGCATACAGAATACACACAGACATACACGCAAACAGACACACACACACATACACACATACACGCAAACACACACACACACCTAGATCTCTAAAAGATATGGGCCACCCTAAACATGGGAATGTAAGCAGTGTGTTATAGTAAATTGATAGGGTGAAGGAGTTGTACGGGTTCATGCCCTTAAGGTTTATTACATCACTTAGTTAGTTTATTTGCTATTATAAGGCAATAAGGAACATATTTAATATGAACTATGAAATAGTTGTTATTACATAGTTATTAGCATTATAAAATACTTGGCAAATATGATGATAAAAATCTACATCCAGTTCCAGTCAGACCACAGACTTGGCAGCACAGTTCGGCTGTGTCCAGGTGGGCAGCTGAGAGCCATCAACAGGACTTAGCTGTCCAGTTCCATTTCAGGAGGATGTACTTCACGCAACCTTCAGCACATTTACCTCAGGTTGTCCTCTAGTCTTCTGCTCAACTGAAGGAGGGGGGATTACTCATATGGCTTCCTACTAAACTTGACATGATAATATGTATCTTCAATGTGCAGTGTGCGTGTGTGTGTGAGAGAGAGAGAGAGAGAAAGAGTGAGTAAGAGTGTGAGAGTGAATGAGAGAGAGAAAAAGAGAGAGCATACTTCTGCCTTTGCCTGATGCCACTTTCATCTGTATGCCCTTAATGAAAACACCTCACCCTCTCCTTTACTTTACGGCTTATTCCTCACTGGGTTCATGTTGGTTGAGTGGTGATCATTTTTGGCTTTAAATTTGCCAGGTGAGGTCTTTAAACACACAGCACTTGATCCCGGGAGAGATCTATAGCCACTGGAATATCCGTTCACGCCTGAAAGATCCATAACGTGATAGCTCTTTCTCGTGTGCATTTGTGTGGTTGGTATGACATCATGCAGAAGCATATCCCTTGCATATCAAGAGATTGTCAGCTAAAAGGACAAGCTATTCTGAGGAGTGCCCACTCGGGGTAAACAAGCCTGTGGATAGCTTGCAAAGAGAAAGTGAGACACATTCCCCACAAGGTGAAAAAACAGTGAGTTTCCATTAATGTTAATGAGCAATGGAAATGCTGTTACCCTTCTGCAGAGTAAATCTACTTGGTTTCCATTTCAGATGGCATGGTTATTTTAGCAGTGTATCTGAGTTTGCCAGGTGCATGTCGTGAATTTCTTTTTAATCCATGAATAAGAGTCTAGGCAGTGGTGCATCACTCCCCTTTTGGAATCACTTTTATTATTTGTAAATCAGATATATTATTTTAATTTTTGTATTTATATAATTAACTTGAGGTCCAATTTACGCAACATTTTGTGTAATACATATTTATATTCATGACTTATTATGAATCTGAAGAATCTACTATGTACTCCGGCTTCTGATCAGTGTTGTACAGAGCCCCCCCTCCCCCTCCCCATCCATAATGTAGTCTTATATTACTACTTCTTAATAACACTAATATATACTACTCAATAACGTATTTATAAGTGCTACATGTATACTTTTATCCTTAATTACACTATTATAAGTGGCTGTTAAGACACCAAAGACAGCTTCTTTTAGAGCTGAACTTTTCTCAAAGGCATTGGTTATAGAAACTGTGTTTGGACAGTACTATTGATGGCCATGTCCTTGCATCTGTTGCTAATGTCTGGTCATAAGTCAGTCTATTAAATAGGAATGATCAGGGAGCAAAAAGATACCCACAGACTTTAGCAACTCACAGTTGGGTGCCCTCTTGCAAAAGCAATCTTTGATTAGTCTCTGAAAGCAATAACAGAGATGATTGATGTATTGATGTTTGGCAGGTGGTCATATGCATGGAGCGCGATGCCGATGGGGAGAGACCTTTGCGCGCGACCACATGGTAAAAATTCTTTGGGGTTCATCCAGACGCTATTACTGGCTACAGTGTGGTGGAGGTGGGAGTGTGTGTGTGTGTCGGGGGGACACGCTTGGACTCTTGTTTTGGCTCTGAGAGACTCACTTTAAGTGCTAGACGACCTCGGCGGTGCCACCACTCTACAGTGCGTGTTCTGAATGTACAGACCTCGTGCACCTTTAGGGGCCTGGACATTCATGTCGGGTTTTTGTCTTTTGATTCTTGTGGATTTAATTTGACTAAGGTGTACTTCTTGCAAACGGCATGGCATCTTGTTTTTGCATCGTATTCGACTGAAATCGGACTGTTCTTATTTGAACAGACTTCAGTCTGTTAATTTTTGCACACTTTAGCAGTGTTGGAAGTACAAGCACCCACAAGGCGTTGGTGCTGCCCAAAAGACTCCAGTCCTGTCCAGTGGTCGTCAGTCTGTATAGGACTTGAGAGAAGAGAGATCTCCAAGGGCCGAGCTTGATGCAGGGAGACTCGAGCGATCTGGACGACTCTTTGTTTCTCCATGCTCGGACCTTCCATTTTGCCAAACTCCGACATGTAAAATGGAAATGGCTCCTTAGTTCAACATTTGAGAGAGGACTGTTGCTGACATTGTGCCGAACATACTCGTAAAAAAAACAAACAAACAAACAAAAAAACACACACACACTCTGGACCTCCGTGGGCCACAGACCACCGGCTGCCGAATTCTGGTTGCTGTCGTCCTTCTGGTGTTTCTGAGAGGGGTCCGCTTGATTGTGCTGCTGCACTTTTTCTGGTGGGGTCCGGGCGACACAGACGGTGGTGTTAGCATGCGTGACTTGCTTCCTGTACCAGTGCGGGAGCGCAAGGAGAGGGAGAGACTGACCAGCCTGCCCTCACCCTTCCCTCACCTGTCATTCCCCATCACCTACTCCATACAGACCTCTAAGAAGTTCCCTTTCTTCCATGTCAAAAAATGCAGATACGAAGCGGAGAATGCCTTCTTCTCCAACTTGAAGCTGACGGACTTCAACATAGTCGACACGCTTGGAGTTGGAGGCTTTGGACGGGTGGAGCTGGTAGGAGATTTAATTGATTTTTTTCCTCTTCCTTTTTCATTTTCTCATTTTTGCAACCTGCTTTCAGACTCAGTAAAAAAAAAAAAGTGTATTTTAATTTGTCCAATATGTTGTTATAACCCTGTGTTCTGAAATATAAGTGAAACATTTGAGCCTGCATGTCTGAGCCCCTTTAAATGAAGATGAACAGTGAACCTAAGTGAACCCACAGATACTTTTACACAGATATTACTCACTGGGCTTTGAAATAGGGTCATGAAAATAATCGGAATGGGTTTTGAAAGAGGATTGTGAAATTGTTAGGACAAAAGGTTCTCACCAGTTGAAACAAAACAATTTCTGCAGTGCCAAAAGAAAACAAGCTACTCCAGTGCTCTTGTAAGACCTGATGAGTTTCCATCTGTGGTTCTCCACTTGGGTGAAAATGAGAATGGCGGGAGAGGGTCAGGACTCTCTATTCAGGGTAACTTTCCACTGGCTCTGCAGAGAAAGTAATAGGATCCTCCTTAAAGTGGAGCAGTACTGGGTCCTCTGCTGTAACAGCTTAGGACGTCTAATGAAATTAGAAATTAATTTCAGCGCTACATGGGTTATGTAATATAATATATTAAGAGTGTGGGACTTCTTTCCCTTGCATTTGTTTTTCCTCTGCATTTTTTTTGTTCATGGGTTGTTCATGAACATACATGTGTGCCAGAGAAGTTGGTCTTTTAACTGAGACTCTGTAGAGTCTCTCATCTCATCTATTGCAGTGCAATAATGAATTAGCACTTGAAGGTGTGGAAGAAAACAAACAAACATAAAATCCCTTTACCTGAAAATGAAAGCAAAAGAAGACCCCTATGGAAATGGGTAGCAAGAGTGATTGGGCCAAAGAAGGAGAAAGGGGGGTGGTGTGAGGGGGGTAAGGGTGAGGTGGGCTGTGAGGGTGACGGGTTTGTGTCGCAATGCAGATTTTGGAGGTGACCAGCGAATATGGCGCAAAGGAAAAGCCCAGAGGCGCTCACTTGAAGCGGAATCCCCTGGCTGAGGCTATTTTCAACACGAGTGATACCACTCTGAAAACAAGTTGCTCTGTGGCGCATAGCATCATGTTCGCTGCGATGTAATGCCTTACTAGATAGTTCAGAGATCAAGTGACCTTGCCCTGACGGCTCCACAGGATACGCAATGTAAAGAATGCCCTTGCCCAGGCTGAACTATTTCTAGGACCCAGGAGTCTAGGATAGACGATGACTCATTTTCTAAATTAAGAACATCTTGGCTGTTGTTTTCCTTCTTGCAGTAGGCCTATGTCTTTAACCTGTTGCTCTAGCGCAAATGAGCATGAATGAATTTTAAACACAAATTCAGATCGAATAGTAAGGTTATTCATATATGTACATTAAAATACAATACAAACTCAGAAGATTGGAGTCAGTGAAACAATATCAAGCTTAGTTGACGAGTATTTAGCAGAAGCTTTTACCCAAAGCTTTTACCCATACAAAGACTCGCAACATGGGGTTTGAGAATCGAACCCAGGTCAGCTGGTTTAGTCGGTGTCACCACCACTACTTCACGATGCCCGTGCGTACTAGCACACAAAGTCCTAATGCACATGCCAGAACTGGGGTTCAGAGTCCAAAGCCCCCAGGAATGTAATGTGTTATAATAACATACTGACTGTAGGCAATAAAACAATATCTGGCTCGGAAAATATACAAGTGTACACTACTTCTCTGAGCATCACGATAAGAATATTAAAATAATAATAATCATTCCAAACTGTCAAAAATGGTTAGTTCTCGACCACTGTCTTGGGATAAGGTCCCTCACAATGCCCTCTGCCTCTCTCAGGTTCAGCTCAAAAGTGAGGAGACCAAAACGTTTGCAATGAAGATCTTGAAGAAGAGGCACATTGTGGACACTCGGCAGCAGGAGCACATTCGTTCTGAGAAACAGATCATGCAAGAGGCCCACTCAGACTTCATTGTCAGGTAGAGGAACATGGTCCTGAATCAAAGTTAATAAAAGCTGTGAAATTATGGTCTGAGGCAATGGAGGCAACAAATAAGAAAAGCAAACACAGTATTTCTATAGTGAAATTGGCTGAAATGTGGCCAAGTTTACAACAAAAACAAAGAGAACTCAAGCACCACTAGGGAACTCAAGCACCCCTTTTAATTAAAGAGTATACCGTGTTATCACATGCTAGAATTACAATTCAGCATTTAACCACTAAATGTATTTTATTCCTCTTTTATCACAGACTGTACAGAACATTTAAAGACAGCAAGTACCTTTATATGCTCATGGAGGCGTGTCTGGGAGGGGAACTATGGACCATACTGAGGGACAGGTAAGGAAAATGACAACAAACACATATTTCAGCCCCCATATGGTGCAACAGATGTTTCCACTATACTACTCTGACGAGTGGATTTAGGGCTCTTTGGCCAACCAAATAAGCTTGTAAGTTACATCTTTAAGGTACTGGCCCTGGCTGTGAGAGCTAACCCTTTCCAGTAAAGGTTTATGTGTTTTCCGTTTGGGAAGACCAGCTTTGCAAAGATGTTATTCAACATCTTGCATCTTGGCACAACTAAATATGAAATCCCAAATGGTATCAAGCCAGATTTGGATTTGATATTTCTCCTGTTTGAAAGCTCTCTCTGTGTGTGTCTCTCACATGGCAGGGGTTCATTTGAAGACTCCACAACGCGATTTTACACAGCTTGCGTAGTGGAAGCCTTCGCTTACCTGCATTCCAAAGGAATCATTTACCGGGATCTGAAGCCAGAGAATCTTATCCTGGATCACAGAGGCTATGCTAAGCTGGTGAGTGAGATGACAGTGGGAGTTTTTACTCGCACAAGTTGACAATTTCGTGTATGGTGTAAATACCAACATGCTTTAGGGGTTTAATATTAATTTCCTTACACACTACACATAATAGTTAATTGATTAAGTGTGCTTAGTTCCTTGCTGATGAGCAATAAAGACAAAGAAAGAAACTAGGTTTTGAAAGTAGAGCTGCTGTCCATACAAGAAACAACTGAGTCTTTAAGACCCTGAAATAATGAATATGGCATTGCAAAGATAGCATCTGTCATGTTGAAATTACCTTCGGTGGATTTCTAATAGCAAGACCCTCTGCTTACTATTTTAGGTAGATTTTGGTTTTGCCAAGAAAATTGGATTTGGGAAGAAGACATGGACTTTCTGTGGCACACCTGAGTATGTAGCACCGGAGATCATCCTAAACAAAGGTCATGACATTTCAGCAGACTACTGGTCCCTTGGGATCCTCATGTATGAGCTTCTGACTGGAAGGTAAACATCATTAGCATTAATACGCTATGCTAATACATATATATGGAGCTTGATATGGCTACTTAATGACATCGACTTTATAACTACACACAGTAAAGCAGGGGTTCTCAAACTTTATTGGGCCGCGGACCCCTTCATGGAGCAGGAATTTTTTAAGGACTCCTCGTAATCGCAACAAAACAATTTAACCATATAAGATTATAGCCATTTTTTCTTTCAGAGAAATTGTATCATTTAGGCAAATTTGTCGCTAATGTTATGCTGGTGGGAGAAATAAACAGAATGTGATTGGGCTCTATACTGATCTCTTGTATTTCTCCTCTCATAAAACAAGTTTATACTTTTAGCAAACTGGCAACGTGCAGCGGACCGCGGTGGGTGGGGGTGGGGGCTGGGGGTGTTTGAGAACCAATGCAGCAAACCACTTGTTCAGTACAGCCAGTACAGTCAATCAGAAACACTCACACACTGATGATCCATATTTAGATGCTAATGTGTCTTCTGCTCTACATCCAGCCCACCATTCTCAGGGCCTGACCCAATGAAGACATACAATATAATTTTGAGAGGCATTGACATGATAGAGTTTCCAAAGAAGATCACCAAGAATGCTGGCAACCTTATCAAGAAACTATGCAGGTGTGTATTTGTTTTTCGGAAGATTTGAAAAAAAAAAAAAAAATAGACGAAAACAAAAGTATTTACCAGTATGTGATCCACCACAGGGACAATCCGTCGGAAAGGCTAGGAAATTTGAAGAATGGAGTCAAGGACATCCAAAAGCACAAGTATGTCATGCTAAACACACACTTAGACACATCCACCACTGAAAGAAATACCCTGGCAGTGGTCTAACATAAATGTGAATTGTTTTTCTCGCAATCTCAGGTGGTTTGAGGGGTTTAACTGGGAAGGCTTGAGAAAAATGACTCTATCTCCGCCAATCATCCCAGAGGTAAGTCAAATAATTAGAAGATCCAGAACCCTTTTGTAACATCTAAAATTGCTCAACATATTGAAGATTTACTTTTTGTCAAAATCAGCGACTTGGTCCTCACGGCCCTCTAGTGGTTGGTTCAGTGTTTCAATCAGAAACTGTTTTTTCACAGTCCAGGCTGTGGGAAGCAAAAGTAGCTTGGACCCAGCCAGAAATAATCCCAGCCAATCAACAAATATCCTTCAGGGATGCAGTTTGATTGGCTATTAAGCACAAATATCAACATTTGTCAAGACTTAAACATTAATGATAGATTGCATCTCTCTAACTAATGTTAAGAGCTTTAGTTGGCATTGTTATGTAATATTCTACAGCGTAATAAAATCTCCTTGTTTATTTTTCCACTCAAGGTTTCATCTCCAACAGACACAAGCAACTTTGACAGTTTCCCTGAGGACAGCGAAGACCCACCTCCAGATGACAACTCAGGGTGGGACACAGACTTTTAAACTGTGTCAGCCAGCCTCCCTAGAGACTAAACAACCTAAAGCCCCACCCATCCCATTCCCCACCACACACACACACACACCCTGTCCACCCCCCCCCCCCCCCCCCACACACACACACCCCTTAGCCTCTCCAAGCCCACCTGTGCCAGAGAGTTTTAAAACTGTGAGTGACTAAATGTTGTGATGGGAAGCAGCTGTTTCATCAGTGTGTGTCAGTGTGTGTGTGCAAGGACTACGGCTCGTTTTAGCTGTGAAGAGCTCATTGAATACCAGTGACAAGATGAACGATGTGTGGAGATGCAGCGGAGAGCCAGGGAGTGAGGGAGAAATCCAAGATCTTCGCTTGTTATCAGAGGTCACCCAGGTGCCTTGGCCCATGCCAATATGTTATCTCTCTCTCTCTTTCTCTCTCTTATCTCTCTCTTATCTCTCTCTCCACAATGAGGCATCTAGCTGCCCTGTGACATTTTGAGCCTCCACGTTGATCCATCCCATCACACCAGCTTTGACATCTTGATACCACCTCATCACCCCTCCCTCCCCTCCCATCAGCTCTCCATCAGCCATCTCATTCAGGCCAGGTGTGGAGAGTCTGAGACATCAGACTGGGTGCTTTTTAAAAATGTATTTATTTCAACAAGCACCAACTATACTGTTTCCAGCTGCACGACTATGAGACCTGCAATAGGAGGCTTTATCCCCCCTGAAGCATTTCAGTGTGCTTTTCTTTTTCGATCCTATTATACATAATGTAGCCCACTGCTTGTTGAGTGCTTCACTTCCTTGCCGTGGTACAACAGTCTATCCGTTAGCTGTGCCAGCAATACTCTGTAATGCCATTTGCAATCGGACTGGTGCCTGGAGCATAGTAATAAATTCTCTGCCCATATTCTGAAAGCAGTGAAGATGAGTGGTGACCAGTGATGAGGTCATATGTATATATTGGATTGTTTTTTTTTTTTTTTAATGCACAAACGCAGAAAAGAAATATTATACAAAACCACACAATCCCTCTCTATAAAATGGCAACTCATGTATCTGTGTCAAATAAGATGGTTAACATGTTAAACATGATAAATATGACTGATTAAGTTTGATTGGAAATAGCCTGTGGCATGCAGTGGTGAGTGAGGGATAAACAGAATTAAATAAAAGACTTGAATGATGTTTGAAATGAATGACTATTCTAGGTTTGACACTGTGGAATGCCTACCCATGGTCACCACCAGGGGGCAGACATTGATCAGAGTAACAGTGATCACTTACTTGTAGCAAGCCATTATGATAACGTTCTAAAAGTGTACATGCTCCCTAACACTACACTACAGACAATGACAACAACAATGATGAAACATATTTCAGCTTAAACCTGCAAGAATCTTTTGTTAGTTTAGATTTGGGCTCTGATATGTCATCTAGTTTCCATTCATTCATTCTCATTGAAACATAGAATACTTGTCAATTCTTCAAGTGTTTCATATCATGAACCCATGAAAAAAAAAACTGTGCTGGAATTCAAAAACGTAACTATTATTATTTATTATAGGACCAGAGGTAAATATTGTGTTTATAACATTCTGTACGAATATTTTGTGATACTGATAGAACTATGTCTTCTTAGAGTAAAATATGATCTTTTTTCCAAATATTGATGTGTTTGTGTTTTTTTTTGTTTATGTTTGACTTTTAAAATTATTAATTTTATCCTTATGTTAGGCTACCTCCATTTAGGAAGCTTACCATTCACCCACAATATTGCATTCACCTCATGGCTATGGCATAAATGAAAGTGCCTTAAACTTCTGTGGCATCCAAAATATCTTGTCTGTGTTTGATGCTGCATGAGCAAGGTCCAACCACTTGGAAATGTCGTTACTTGGCTTTGCTTTTATAAACAGTTCAGCTATTTATATGCCTTTTCTTACAATAAAAGTCAACTTTCAAATGTGTAGATTTTTCGTGTCCATTTCGTTCAATGTTGCGACTCAGAATAGCTAAACCTTTCTTTTTACACAGGGGAGTAGAGGAGAGGGGAAAGGTGAATGTGTGACTACGTATACACAAAAAATGCACTTACTGTAGTAAGGTTGGTGGAGGCAACAGCCAACTACATTGACATGTAAAGCTATTTGATCTATTCAACGTCCAGTGCAGGTGTGTTTACAAAAACGTGTTTTAATGTTTAGTTGAATGGTTTTGGCAAGATTTACAAGCATTTCTACTAAAATAGAGTCTAAACAATCGAGGGCCATCAAGAATGGCATGCATCCGGGTCATCCTCTTCAGGAAAGAAGTGTAATGACCCGAACTGCCTTTACGGATGGAAATCTTATCGTTAGTCAACGCCTTATCTCGCCCCCTCTTAAGATAAAGCAGTGAGAATACCAGCCGTTTTCATCCACAGGTGTCTCCTCACCACATCAGAGAGATGCTGTTGCGGCTGGGGTGACCCATACCGGCGACATATCTGACCTCAGTTCACAGCTTGGTTGTTGGTCATCTGACCTGGGTTAGGCTTTGATAAACTGGCCTGTTTGAGAAGCAATCGGCCGTGTTTGCTCATTTAATAGGAACAGTAAAGCACATTACGCTACCGATTCCTCAGAATTCTCTGAAAAGGATAAGGAATAACTATAAAATAACAATTTCCTCTGATAAGGAAAACAACAGTGCTTCTATGTGCAGTAGCACAATTTTCATCTAAAAACGCATAAGCGCATGGCCTCAGCGAAGACAGTTGAACATTTAGGTCGTTAAATTAGGCGGAGTTTTTACAAAAAACAGCATTCCTACACCCTGGATAGTTTGGCCGATTTGTTTTGGCATATGGCATAGGACAATATTAACCCGAGCTCATTTAATTGCAAAAATAATGCTGACCTGTCCTGCAGTCTGACATCATACGCAACGTGTAAACATTTTTAAAGGCAGGTTAGGCCTAGGTTAACTCGCTGCGCAAAACAGGCATGGCCCATAGGCACGTAGACCGGGCGAGACTAAACACTAGCAATTAAAATTAACAGTTATGTTAATTAACGTAGTATTTGCACACCACCGCGAGAGGGAGTAACAAAAACACCTGAAACACCTGACATTGTATACAATGCTGCATCAAAGATGTTTGTCACAAGGCTTTCCAATCAGTCGTGGCCTATAATTTCGCTTGTTTAAAAACTCTTACGGACTCAGGTAGGCTGAATTCCATTGTAGAACAAGTGGATTTGGTGGCGACCAAGTATCTTTGTGAGACAGGATTACCTTGCACTGAGCTAAATGAATTTGCTGAGCACAATGTCTGTTAAAGCCGCTAAAAGCCGAGCAAATGGACTGTTTGTGAAAATGGTCTGCCTGTCGAACTCTGATTAAGACATGGGGTTCCAACTCTGTTTGATCTGCCCCATCAAAGGGTGCTTTACACAAGCTTCATTTTACACCACTGTAAGCACTGGATGTACAATTAAAACAAAGCCGAGAGACCAAAGAATCGGGATGAATGCTGCCAATTCACGTTTAATGAAGTGTATTCAACGTTTGTCTTGTTGTCGCCTATTATAACTAACCTCTGTCAACAACATCAAAGCCTTTTATTTGGGAGGTTATCCCAAGTATTTGGCAGACATGCACTTTGAAACTGTTAAATCGTTAGCGCATTTTGCGCCTACAAACAGCTGACCAGAAGCTTTGGCGTGATAATGGGGAAAAGAAGGTGACAATTAGAATGAGAAGAATCTCTGCAACCCTGGTTGTGGCACGCATTTTTGAATGCGCTTTGTTTGCAATTATTCTATCAAAGGAGGCTTACATTCTACAAATGGCCAATTAAGGCTGCTCTAGTCTGTGTTCTGTGAAAATTCTTTTGACTGACGTGCTATTAATGCAAGGGCAGACTGTGTACTTTTAGTTAGTTGGTTCATATCATGCATTTTGGGTTATTATTTTAGGAATGTTATTTTGTAACATTCAGACCTAAAACATTAAGTACCGCATACAAACGGGTGAGGCTTAATGCGACTATGAATAAGGATGAGAAGGATGACTTGGATAAGGCGTAGGAGATGGGCGTTGAATTGAAGGCACCTGAACTTCAGAGGCATTTATCGCTTATCAAGTCGTGCTAATCAACTGTATTTGTTTTAAAGCATTTAGACTGAATGGTAATTAATTCGGTAAACTTTTTTTCACGCTCCAAATTTGCATATCGCCTTTGATCTTAATCGCTTGTTTAATCAAATGCATTTCAAAGTGTCTCTCTTACAATTACATCAAATAGCACTAATGGACAGAAAACAAGTTCAATAACCATTCCAGCCATCTCGAGATAACCATGGACATTCCTAGTTGGTTTTTGATGTGACTTGACATTGGTGACATTTGTTTACTTGCAAATTCCAAAATTAGAAATGATTCAGCAAGAAATAAAGTAACACATCATCCGAAAGTATGCATATATGACAGTGTAAACAACATGTACAACACTATTTTTTAAGTGTCCTTTGTGCAAGTGCAAGTTCGCAAATGGTTCTGTCTGCATTAGTCCCATAATAACTGTGGCACTACGAACATGATTTAATTCAATCTCCTTCGTAATCCTGGTCTAAACGGGATAACGTTCCCATTTAAGAGAGGAGCTGCGGTGAGTGTTTGATGTCAGCTCATGGCGGCTCGCTGATAATTGTACACAAACATTGCGAAACCCTTGCCAATGGTTAGCTCCTGTAGGATGCGTCATGACGCGCAGCTCTTTGAAATTTCATCCGCCCCTTTGTTACACATAGCCGGGGGCGGGAAAGCAAACAACTGCACATGTATAAAGCCGCTGTTAGGACACTAGTGCCTTCAGTTCAGGAGAGTCCCCTACCTTTTTCCAAGGAATACTCCCACCAGTTGCCTTCCGTCTGTTTCTCTGAAGACCTGCGAATACTACGACAACAACATGCTGTCTCTTTCCACATTCGTCGCCCTTTGCTTGACTGTGGCCATTGACGTTGCATTTGCAGGATCTGTCTTGTTCAACTCCAACGCGATTAAAAATATCCCAGGAGTGGTGAGCTCTACTCACACCGTGAGCGTAAGCCCGGATGAACTGACAGTTGACAGCGGCACTCAAAACTTGGCCCTCGACACTCCACAGGTGAGTACTTATAGGTGCCTGTTGTCTGTGCGCTGCCGGACAGCTGTTTTTCTTCCATTGCCGGCAAAAGTGGTCCCTGTTATATCTCCGAATTGCATTGGTGAACTGTGTTTTAAAACGCACTTCTCCCTTCTTCGTAGCCTGTTCTTTGCGTCGCTGATGAGGAATGTTCTGAGGATGAGTACTGCCTGGTGTCACGCCGCACTTGCCTCCAGTGTAAAAGGCGCAGAAAGCGCTGCACCCGTGATGCCATGTGCTGCCCTGGCAACCACTGTAGCAACGGTAGGTTAAGTTTGCTTCTCTTTTTTTCCTATTTACACAGTGCTTTTGCCAGCACTACATTCTGGTTGTTCTGGCAATTTAGCCTCTTTTATTAATGCTCTGGCTTCTTTCCACACAGGTCTGTGCACAGCCAATGATCCTGACCTTGTGCCACAATCTGGGATTGAGGACTTTCACCTGAGCACCACAGCTGAGTACAATACCACTGTAGAAGTGCAGGCCAAAGCCCCACCGCAGGATGTTGCTCAGACGTTGAAGGGTAAGCTTCCTGTTTGCAGGCATCCCAAGTGCATCCCAAGAGATTATTACAACCTTAATAACACTACTGTCAGAAATATCACTACATATTACAAATAACATTTGTAAATATTGCTGAGGGTAAATCTGACTGAATGTGATCTTAATGATTTTTATTTTGAATGTTTGTCTAGGTCAAGACGGCGATACCTGCCTCAGGTCATCCGACTGTGCAGAGGGTTTTTGCTGCGCCCGTCATTTCTGGTCGCGGATCTGCAAGCCAGTGTTGAGGGAGGGCCAGGTGTGCACTAAGCACAAACGCAAAGGCAGCCACGGCCTGGAGATCTTCCAGCGGTGCGACTGTGCCGAGGGCCTCGCCTGCCGGACGCAGAAGGGCGAGCCACACAACAGCAAGGCCACACGGAGCCTCCACACGTGCCAACGGCACTGAGCTCCAACAGTATGGAAAGGAGCAAGTGCACCATGGGAATTTTCTTTTCGTTCTCGAGGGCTGCCATTTTGAAGAGCTGTGCCTCTCTGGAAAGCCGAACTCTTTTTATTCACAATTTGATGAACAACATACTGAAGAGACTTTTTAAATGAAAGGGATACTCTGTTGTTTTTGTTTGGATGAGTTGGTTTTATTTCTTTTTTTTTTGTTTTTTGTTATTGCAGAGTAGATATGATTGTTTCACTGTGGAACTTCAGACATGATTACAGTAAATTACTGTATATTGTAAATACCATACTAATGTTGGCACTTAACTCTAAACCGGTCATTCTGGGTCAAAACAGCTATTTTCAAGAGAAGGTGCATCATTTGTGTGTTTGTGCGTGTGTGGGTGTGTGTGCGTGTGTGTTTTAACTATTGTATTTTTCTGAGAACATGTGATCTTATGATTATAGAATCTGACATAAAATGTCTATTTTTATTTTAAATAAAGAGTGTAAAGTCTAAGTGATGTACAAAGCAACATTGGTCATTTTGTCCTCGTGTTTACTGTGGAAACTGGGTGACGATCTGTAGTTTTTTACCATCGGGATTCACAGTCCACAATTTTCAGTACATTTGTGAGATAAAAAACCTCAGTTAAGAAGAATCAAACAGTGGCCTTTCATTGCACTCAGCAAACAGACATGCAGACAAGACCCCAATCACACTAGATCTTTCCTAGTCTGAGGTGATGCCAAAAATGCATAAAGAAATAATATTAGAATGGCTGTACTTTTACATATATATATATACATTTTATTTAAATTGCTTATAGAATGTCTAAGTCATACAGTAAGTTCGTTGTCACAACAAATTCTGAAAAGGTCAAGTGAAGCCAGCTGGCACATCATTGTGAGGAGCCACTTTGGACAGCATGGTGCATCAATGGCAATCTTAATTAAGATGGGGATTATATGTGTTCTACCTGTCAGTTGCCTATGCTTGAAGTCTCAGTCCTGCCAGGATAACCACAACCCCAACAATACACAGCGTGTCATTTCCAGTATGTTGGTCCCTTTCCAAGAAACTAGAGATCTCTGTGAAGCACATTGACAACACATGGTGTGTTTACAACACCCCACCAACGGCCATGGCCTTTCACATCAAAGTTCAGCACCCCCAAGATCAAATACAGGTGAGGAAGTTTCAAGAAGGTGTTCAAATTGGAGATAGCGCCCTGTCAGAGATAGAGTAAAAGGGGATGATTTGTTAGAAGTGGAAATTGTGACCCAGTAAGGTGGGAAATTCTAAGAAAACAGCCACAGCCTTTAGATTGATTTACTCCCTCCGTGGCTATTGGGGGCGGTGTGTGTGTGTGTGTGTGTGTGGGGGGGGGGGGCAGTTACATACAGAGGAAGAGGGAGAAAGGGTGCTTTCTCATGAGGAATTCCTCCTGGGTGAAATCATTTTGTGTGATGTATAGCATGGCAGCATATGCTCATAGTCACAAATCTAACCAGCCCATACTTCCCATGGACCTCCATATATCTACAATTTAAAGAGTGTGGGGGGGGTATCTACAACAGGTGAGAGGTCAAGTACACATACGCACACGCATTAAACACAGACACACACACAGACACACACAAACAAAAGGACAGACACTCACATCTTCATATACCTCCACACAAACAACACACTCTGCACTCTCCCTCACCCAAACACACACACACACACACATACACACACACAGATCACATACACACACCACCCTGTCTTAAGTCCACAGTTCTCTCTCCTCTCTGGAAACCATATGGATGACTTTTGAGGAGAGAGAAGAGAGAGAGAAAAGCTCATGGTCTGTTTCTTTGCCAAGATCAGACATGAAGCGTCGTAGCGCCTCAGGATGATTTGTGTGTGTAGTCTTGAGTGACAGTGGAGTGACATTGTGTCCCAAAAACAAAACACTGCAAGTTGTTGGCACCGCGGGCTGTTGGTTGTTTTTTTTTTTTAAGACTATAAATTAGAAGGGAAAGAAAGTCTGTTCATGGAAGTGATATGAAAAACATGGAGTGGTTACATACAATAGCACTGCATCATACCACTAACTTTCTCTACATTTGAACTTTTTTCTTCTTTTTTTTTACTGGATGTGGGTATTTAATAGATCAACGAGGGATAGAAATTAGTCAACAAAGTAATTCATCAACATAATTTCTTCCATTTTTTGTCTTTGACATTTTACTCTCCTATTAGGTCATCTGCCTGTGGACAATCTGGAACTACAGGCTTCTTTCAGACTTTGATTCGAGCTGTCAGGAGAGACAAAGGCCAAAAGGGACAGACATATAGGCATTTCAAAGCGCAGGATATACAATTTGCAATTGTCTCCCACTTCCATACGTGCTCTCGGCTGGGGAATGTTCCAGCGGCTTTTGTCAACACGGCGGCAAGGGGGGACCCAAAACATCTGTGCATGGTCTCTCACGCGGCACAATGGTGCCAAAGAAACACAACACTCCCATCTGCACATACAGTAAAGGGAACCCTCTTTCTTTGTGTGTGTGTTTGTGTGTGTGTGTGTGTGTGCGTGCGTGTGTGTGTGTGTGTGTGTGTGTGTGTGTAAAGAGAGAGAGAGAGGTCAAGTGGTGGAGAGGTGGGAGACTGTTTAAATGTCAAGGCAGGTCAGAAGCTTTTTGAACTGTCATACTTGTGTGTGTGTGTGTGTGTGTGTGTGTGTGTGCAGGAAAGTGTGCAATGACAGGGACCAAACCTTTGCTATTCATAACTAATCCATTAAGAACATGCACATGAAAGTATGGCTTTCCCTCTCACTGTTGTTTCTGCTTTCACTGATGTACTGCTAGGGGATGTGGATGGCGACGTGACTGGAGAGCAGATTTGAGGGGAGAGGTGCTGTAAAAGAGAAACAGAGTAATTGAGAGCCACCGAACGGGACAGTGTGAATGTTTGCAGACTGCCTCAAAAGCTGAGCTCACTTTGAAGTTGGGGAATCAGTCAACACTTACGGGCACATAGTAGTTTTTTGACAAACAGTTAAGTAACTGTGGCTTGACAATGAACAGACTGGAGGAAAGAAAAACACAAACATATTAATGTGAAATGAACATGACTTACGTGGTAAGTATTCCCCTTTCATCGGTTTATGCCTTTGCTTTAATGTTCTACAGGCAATGGGAAATGGCTTAAGGCATAAACATACATGAAAACATGATCAGCACTTGTTTACTTGTTTTCTTCTTTGTGACTCATATGAACGATTTCTTAAGTGAAAGCAGAGAAAGATGAATGCCACAGGAGCCATCTTGGAAAAATAAACTTGGAATGACTGAACTCCATGTTGACCAATATTTCAAAGGAAGCATGACAGAAATGTTGTTTTACAGACCCTCTCAAACAAACAACCAAGCTCACTCAGACACATGCTTAGGGACACATATTAGTGAAGCCTTGCGTAACCTTTAATTAGTTAATGTATTGAACATATCTCTTTGGGTACAGGCAGAGACGGTTGCTTTATTGAACTCTTAACTCTTTAAATTTAACCCAACATCCTTTTGATGGCAGACAGCCATTTGATGTGGGGAAGCCTCACAGGAAAGCAGGTTTACTGTAATAAGAATAGAGGCAGTGTGAAACCCTTTACCAGAATAAAAGAGATATAATCAGTCGGTTGGATACACCTGCTAACCAATAGCCTTTCTTCTTCTTCTTCTTCTTCTTGGGCTATAACTTTGATGCCTCCACCCTCATTTCATTGGCTCCAACTGGGGGTTAAGTGGAGGTGGGGTGGGGGTCTTTAAGCTAGGACCCTACTGCCTGTAATTACTTAATTTGTGTGGATCCACATACAGGTGCAGCAGTGGTCTTGAAGATGCTAATGTAGCCTTGCTACATTTAAAAAATAAATAAAAAACAGACTTAGCATGGCTTCAAGAAAGCTGGCTCCTCCTGAAAACATGTGACGGACGTGTAATATGAACATGGATGAAGATGTCACTGAACATGTCTTTAATTTTGACGACTGCAGATAATTGGCAGTGAGAAGCAGCGAAATTGTTGCTTATACCAACCACGAGCCCCCTCAGATGTTTCATCAAAAGAATGGAGACGTTTTGCTTGATGAGAAAAAGAGACAAGCTGGCAATAGGTGTAATCACTAATTAAATCACCATTTCCGCTTTCTGAATGCCCATTCAGAAACACAAGAGGCGTCTTCTTTCATGTAGTCTTCAGGTCACAACGTCTTGTACCTGAAGCTAAAATATCTTTGAAAAGGGTGTACACCTGTACATTTTAACGCAATATGAAGTTATTTATAGTTATATATGCGTGTGTGTGTGTGTGTGTGTGTGTATAGTTATATGTAGTTACATATATGTAAATCTATTTTACTAATTGGAGGTTTTAATTATTATTTTTGTCTTATCCCCCCCTCTCCCCCCACACACACCCACCCACCCTCCATTCAGACAACCTGAAAACATCAGTGCACTGTTTTGTGTTTGGGAATCCAGAGAGACATCTCAAAATGCATTCCACTGACTGACCCTACACAAAGTGCCTGTGCCCCCCCCATCCCCCCGTCCCTCCCAAAAAAAAAAAAAAACTAACAGCATCGACTGAAAATTACAGGCGAGGTGATTTGACTGTAATAACTCTATGTGTTAGAGATGGGAAAGAAAAGGGATGTCAAATGGGAGGTTAGAGGCGGAAGGACGGAGGATTGGATAGAAGCCAAGCCAAGGAGTCAGAGAGATTAAAATCCTCCACAGCCCGTGTTGAGCTTCCAACCACCGTTAGTGTCTGTGCTTCCTTGATTGTCTGGACTCCAAGGGGACAAGCAGGATTAAGACACATTAGGTCATCAGACACTAAATAGCCAGTCAACAAATCTCTGTAAATACCCCCGAATAAGCAAAAATGTGATGAGCATGACCACCAAGGGGGTTGTTTACACTTTGCTTTATTCTTTTAAAGTCATCAGAATCAGTTTTACTGGCCAAGTATACTTACAAGGAATTTGACTTCGGTAGATAGATCACATAGAAAGAAAAGGCAGGATGCTTTAACAGTTCTAACGGATTAACGGATCTTATGTTTCGCAGAAATTTGTTTTTGGTGTTTCTAGCTTTCAGCAAAGGTACATCGATAACAAAGATCATTGAATACTGACCATGATAGAGCAACACAACACGGTACAATGGGAGCAAACGTGAATAGTGTCGGTCTGCATAAGTGGGAGTGTCACATAACATCACAATATAAACTTTTCAGTGATATTCTGTATCAGTGTATGAGGGCTCGACTCTGGATAACTGGGGATTTTGCCCCCTCCCCCTTGCGAAAATAGAACACAGAATTTAACGATTGCTTGTGCTTCTCACTTCGCTTTTACCCTCTCTCTGTGGATAGTATTAACATGACCCAATGACCCAAGAAGACACTTCAATCATGTCCAGTTCAATCAATCAGTTTACCACACGATTATCAAAAATGGTCCTGGTGATTATTTTGTAATTTAAAAAATGTAAAAAAGCATAATAATTATATTATTATTTCACTTAGCTCTTTCAAAAGCATCAGCCATGTGGCTAGCCTTCCTTCCATATCTAAAATCTCATTTGGAAGATTTATAGTTCTCAGTTATGGAATTGTGTGTGTGTGTGTGCAGAGATATGTTATAAATTTGTCATCTGTCATCAGTGTAAGTACAACATTTTGTAGCAGATGTTTTCGATTAAGACATCCTGTGAAAAGTTATACGACTCCTTGGTGACTCTGCCGCTGTCAAACAACGTCTCCCAACATCTCCCAACGTCTCTGTCACCTCAAAATATGCACCTCTGTGTATGCCTTTCATGCTGTTATCAAACGGAGTTGCCTGGCAGGTCATTCCACTGGGAAAGTGAAATCTATACCTGTCATTTTTTTTTAGGTTCAGGCACATAATCAGTTACAGCACAACAGTACAAAGAACTTGTGCTTTTGCCTACGTTTGGCTCCAGAGATCTCTCGCACTCTCTTTCTCTCTCTTGCTCTCTCAATCGCTTTCTTTCTTTTTCACTCTCTCTGTGTTCCTTTCTCTCTCGATCTTATCAACTTGAAGTTGCAGGTGTACATAAACCTATGCTGAGAAAATGGTAGGAACATAATCAGTTACAGCACGTAAGTACAAATAACTTTTGCTTTTGCCTAAGCTTTTTGCCCAGATCCCTCTCTCTCTCTTTCTCTCTGTCTCTCTCTCACTCTCTCACTCTATGTTCCTTTCTCTCTCTGTCCTATCACCTTGAAGTTATATCTGCAGGTGTACATAAACTTACGCTGAGGAAATGATAGCAATAAGGAGACTAGACAACTCTGTGTTCCCGGCTCTCCCAAAGAAACAGTCGGGTTTCCCGGGGAGATTGAAATTGGATAAGGCTGGCTGGGCCGAGGCAATCGGTCTCCTACAGTCTACCCATATTACATTGTGCCAAAGACAAAATGAAAATGGAAAATGACAAGATGCGGAAAAAAAAGTGGAAAACAATTGTGAATGTTTGGTCGGTGGTACTATTTGGATGGCAGACCAAGGAGAGAGAACTGGGACATGGAGAACCACAAAGCACCTGATGGGAGCTCATGTGAGGACTAGGGGTTTTAATTGTACATCAAGTGTAGTTACGTTGGGGGGGGGGGGCGGGTGGGGGGGTGGGGGGGATTGGTGTAGGAAAAGTTGCCAAACATTCTTGTTGCCACTGGATGTGTTATATGTCACCACATTCCACATTCTGCTTTGTCGCAGTTAAAACGTTGTGTATGTGTGTGTGGCTAAATTCTCAGCAGTACTTTTCTTCCTTCAATCAACTTGTTAAGAAGGGCCCGTTGTTCACCGCACACCAGAGCATCTGTCTTTAAAACAAGCCCTCGTTTCACGCGACACTTTGACGGATGGCTGTTCGGTGGCCGCTGAGGCCGATCTTTGTAATTACAGATGATTGCTCCACGCTTGGCTGCTGTGTTGTCATGGTTTAACACCCAATGGAAAACACTGTGGCACTTGAAACTGTAAATAAAATCTCTACCTGTTCAGCTTTACACAGCTTCTCAAGGGTCTGCGTAAGGAGGAGTGTGTGTATGCATATATATACTTGTGTGTGTGTGTGTGTGTGCATGGGCATGTGCATGTGTATCTCTTTTTCCCTCTCTGTGTGTATGTGTGTCTGTGTATGCGCACGCACTTGTACATTCTGCATGTGGCTGTGTTTGTGTGTGTGTGTGTGCGTGTGTGAGGGTGGGTAGGTTGTGTATAGGTGTATGTGTGTGTGTGAGTGAGTGTGGTTGGCTTAGTGTGTGAGAAGACTGTGCAGACTGCTTAGTAATGGTTTTAGCACTTGAACCAACAATCATTACCAAAGAAAGAGAAATAAACGAAAATAGGAACGGATTGGCAAGTGCAAGTTAAGAGTAAAATTAATGGGCTCCAATGAAAGTCATATTTTACAACAGGTCCTGTTGACAGTTGAAAATATAAAGACTAAGCCTCGAGACTTTTAGCTAAATATTTTGTCCCCTCTGCCCTAGCGTTTGGACACACTTTGGCTTGGATGGATGAGCAAAAACATTTTGAAGGTCAGCCAAGACAGCGAGAAATAATAATTGAAAACGGCGATTTTTCAAAGCGAAAAACGGCATTCGCACACCCTACAGTCTAAACACATTGTATTTATAGCAGTATTTGTTTGAGTGAGTTGAAAGACGGACAGCAGCAAGCTCTCCAGCCTGACCGCTGAGCCTTGGTGGTTTCTCCCTCTCTCTCTCTCTCTCTCTTTCTTTTTTTTTCTTTCTTCTCTCTGGGCCAAACTCCAAACTTTTCCGTGTCCTTCACGTCCAGAGTAAACACAGCAGTGTCCACCTCTACTACTACTAATACAACGTTTGTATTTATGATGTAACGGCGGCCAAAGCGTGTGCCCTTGGCCAAGAGACGAGGGGGTTTTGGGTTTTCGGGGCTAAAGAGGCCCTTTTCTCTCACAGAGCCGCTTCTTGTGCACCTGGGCGGCGAGGCGGCGTAGCGGCCCTGGCTGTGTGGCAGTTTGGATTTGCGCCGTGTGAGGGTGTGAATTCCGGGCGCGTCAGAGACGGCAATCGAAGCAACAAGCAACAGCAGCAGCAAATATATCTGCTGAAATGGGCGCATGTGCTGTAGTGGTGCATGAACACACACACACATAAACACACACACATAGCACACTCACACAGACACACACGCACGCACGCACGCACACACACACACACTCACAGACACACACATCTATGTTATACACACACACACACACACACACTCACAGACACACACATCTATGTTACACTCGCACACACACACACAAGCACACACACACACTCACAGACACACACACATACACACACATCTATGCTACACTCGCACACACACATACACACATACAGTGCAATTACACACACACACACACACATACACACACGCTCCCTCTCCCAAGAAATCAGTCTCGACAGCACTGAGAGTGTTTTATTTGAAACACTCCAGTGTTCCGGCTGCAAACACAGCGACACATTCTTGAGTTTGACGGCGCACCAAAATTACAGTGTGCTAAGAGTCGAGCAACAGCTCAGTCTCTCTCCAACAGGAAGACACATGACTTGTGAGGAGATAGTCCTTTCATATGTCTGTATTTCAGAGCCTTTAACTTGCCTGGAGATGCAGCTTTTGATAGTACCTCTTCAATTTGTGTAAGGAAGACTCTCCTGGCTCTGGGTGCATGTTGTCAGTATGCTAATGTTTCATGTGGCCTTGTGTTAGAAAGCTCTTGAGTCTATGTGTGTGTGCGTGTGTGTGCGTGTGTGTGTGGATGGGTGGGTATGTGCAAGTGTGAGTTTGTGACATGCATCCTCTCTTTTTTTCGATAAAGCACGCAATGCATGCACACAAACGCACAAACACAAATACACACATTCACACACTCAGAGCTGTACGCACAAGGTCTTCCGTGTCAATTTCTATGCCTGATATACATTGTCCATACATCTGTGAGATAACATTCATACCCACAGTCTTTTTACACAGGCCCGCACTGCTTTGTCAATGCAGATCGTTGTAGGACAACTATCGGAGTATACTACCAAATCCAACAAGGTTATTCCAAAAACGCAGGAAAGAGAAGAAAATATTTTATGTCTGATTTCAATTCCAGGCAAACAATTGAGTTGTGTGCATGAGTGTGTGCGTGTGTGTGTGTGTGTGTGTATGTGCTTATGTGTGTGTATGTGCATGTGTGTGTGTGTGTGTGTGTGTGTGTGTGTTTGCATGCACACATGCACACACACACATGCTTACTTGCCTCTGGGTCCAGTCCTGAGTCTGGCATTCAGCTAAGCCTTTGGCAAGCGCTTGCATTCATTTTCACAAAGTGCGAAATATAACTCATAATTCTGCCACAGCCAATCCATCACATGTACGTCTGCATATTCATCATTTCAGACATACTTGCACAGAAAGTAAACAGAGAATTAACTTGATTGAATTTTATAGCCCTCAATACACTTTTCCCCCCTCTCTCACATTGGAAGCAAAGATGTCTGCCATCAGTGTAATTCGACAAACAACAAAACTAACAGGAAGTATCGGCCATCTAAAAAGAATTCTTGTGTACTGAATGTGCGACTGTGTGGTTTACCCTTCACGGTCATCGTGGCTACAAGATCATCCCCACCCCTACACCCCCCATCCTCTGTTTTGCCTGCTAGACTGCCAAAAACCTTGATGTGCACTCTACCACATTTCACAAGAAAACACTATATCTCCATCCATCTGAAACACCTAAATGAGGAACTAACTTTGGTGTGATTAGAGATGATCACGACTGGTGATGGTAAACAACATGGTGTGGCTTGGAAACGTAGTCTTTTAGCAGTGGATTAATAGTATGAGTCAGGGTTAGTAGAGTTTCTACCATAGAGGCGATGGCTCCTTTGTTGGTTTAACCTATGTGGGGAGAAGACACTGAAGCCAGTTCTCTCTCTCTCTGTGTGTGTGTGTGTGTGTGTGTGTGTGTCTGAGAGAGAGAGAGAGAGATATAAAAGAGAGACTGGAGCCCAGGTCAATGAGAGGTTGCACCAGTCAGATAACACTGATGTCACACCCCCCCTCGAAACTTCTAGAAGTGTTCCCTTTTGGGTCTCTCTTTTTTTTGGGGGGGGGGGGGGGGGAGCCCTTAATTCCTTCCGTCCATCCACCCCCTCCCCCACCCCCCTCTATCGTTCTCTCTCTTTCTGTGTCTCGTGTGAATGGGACAGTGTCATTCATTCCTGTGGCTCACACAGGCCATGGATGCCCCTGTTATCAAGGCCAATTATGTCACATCCATTTTCTGCTCACAGAGCCACAGAGAGTGACAGCCAAAGCCAATTTACCATTTTCAATTGCCACCCCCACCCACCCCCCAACACACACACACACACACACACACACACACACACACACACACACACACACACACAGCCTTTTTCCCCATCCCACTCTACACCCTAGCATTGTGCCGGTGTATAATTTATAGGCTCCTTAATGGGGCCCGGTTTGCCTGCCTTTGATTGGGGCCTCCTCCTGCTCCCCGGGCCCATAATGCGCCCATTTGTTCTGCACAAAGGACTAACTTACCAAAGACAAAGGGCAAGGCACACAGAGACTCATTTGCCTAAGTGATTGCATCCACAAGAAAAGGAGCGAGCCGCCGGTGGCCTCTTTGATGTCAGTGAGGTGCAAACGTGTTAGATGGGGGGGGGGGGGTGAAGAAGGAGGGTGGGGGTGGTAGGGGTGGTCATTGGGGGCGGGGTGGGTTGCCTGGTAGATCGGGTAACTCCGCAGTGGGGGGGGGGGTCCCAAGTTTATATGTAAGACAATGTGGTGCTCTAATGCGACCCATTACCCACACTTTACCATCTCAGTGTCTGATGGTTTGAAATAGTTGATGTGTGTGTGTTTGTGGAGGGGGAGCTTGTAACAACCTGCATGTGCCAAAAAAGGGGGGAACTTGGTGTGTGTATTATGTGTCAGTGTGTGTGTGTGTGTGTGTGTGTGTGTGTGTGTGTGTGTATGTGTAAATGCTGGAGGGGCGCGTCAGGTGATAACACACACACTGACATATGCATACATATACACACACAAAGTCACCCACAGCTCCATCAGGTTTATCTGTGTTTGCCAACAAGAGCCACAGGTTGCCCCTTCAGATGGAGCACAGACTTCAAACAGAAGAGGCGGGTGGAAGACGGTGTGTTTGTGTGTGTGTGTGTTTGTTTGGGGGCTGAAATCATTGTATCTCTTTATGTTGATACCTTTTTAAAGACAAGCCACACTGGGCTCCAACGGCGTCTCCTGATAATGCCAAACGAGAGAGAGGAGAGAGAGAGAGAGAGAGAGAGAGAGGATGCCGGTGACCCTAAAACAAAACAACAGCAACAGCCCGCAGACTGAAAGTTGAAATGATGGAGAGAGCAAAAGAAAGAAAGAGAGAAGGAAGGAAAGAAAGAAAGAAAGAAAGAAAAAAATCTTTCACTTCCTCCTCTCTTTTGAAATGACTGCATCTATCCATCTCTGTAGGCTGCGAGAGCACAGTTGGCATTTTCTTTCTCCAGGCGAGTGCGGCCCTCCTCTGCCCTCCCCTCTCACTAAATATGAATGAGAGCAGAGTGGAGGGATGGAGAGTTTGGCCTTCTCAACACCACTTGAAACAAATATGGTAAATACAGTCAGGCAGGGTTGAGGACACTGGGCAGTCAGCAGTGAGGGGCTGGGTGGATGGGAGAGGAAGAGGGAGTGTCACCTACTGGTGTGCATTACGGGACTTCAAAGGCCAACCTTTCCTTTCCTTTCTCTGTCTCCCTCTCTCTTTATCTCTCTCATTGCTGTCTTTCTTTCTGTTTTGTTCTTTTCTTTCTTTCTTTCTTGCTTGCTTTCTTTACCCTTAGCAATCAGTGCTGTGACTGTGATCTCCCCACCTCTCTCCCGTGTTCAGTCAACCAGTTCATTCCTGGTGGTGGTGGAGGCAGCACTGACGCAGGCATTGGTAGTAATTGGCTGCTAAGGGCAGGATCGGATAGTGCTGTTACCTATGGACACCTTTAGGGCTTCCCTTTGGAGAAACAGGAGCTGAGAGAGAGGGCGAGAGGGTCTTTTGGTCATAGTCTCAGATCATTGGTCTAAATAACACACACACAAACACACACACACACACACACTCACACACACACACACATCCTCTCATCCCATAGAACTTGAGCCTGACAAAAGGGACAGGATGTGTTTTGGAACCGCAGAGGGGACACCCAGAGGCATGATCAGTTAACACACACTGACGCACACACACACACTAACACTCACACACACACACACACACACACAGACATTATCAGTTAACCTTCTGCCTTTTCACAGGCGACCAGTCTGTGAGAAAAAAAGACGTGCACTTGCACACACACACACACACACACACACACGCACAAAAGCCTGGGGGCGGCCATTACCAATGACCTCATCCAAACAGCCGAATCTGACACGCCGGCAGGCCGCAGACAAGCTAAAGTGGCACTGGGTGTAACGGCAGCAGCGAGGGCCTTCATGCCTCCATCCGACTAACAAGAAAAAAAAAAACTTTAACTTTAACCACACCAGTCACAGGTGTCCAGTTACAGTGTTTTGATTCACCAAGGCTTAACAGTGATTAATTGAGCCCTTTGGTGCCTGTCTTTTTAGACGTGAGTCATTGAGTGACTGAGGAAGAGGATCCAACCGAGAGAGAGGGGAAAACATCAGTATACCTAATGTCCAGGGACAGATTGATAAAGATTTATAACCAAGTCGAATCCACAAGACTTTAGCAGCTCCTTCATCAGGACTAGCCATGCATGGATGCCAAGTACCTGCAATAGAAATGAACCTGCTTTGTGTTACTGTGTGAGTGTTGAGATAGTTTGTAGAAATATCACTGGGCCTCATTTACCACTATTCTTGCAAAGTAAACATCAACTTGCATATTTTTCAAGGAGATTTTGCATTCAGTAATGTTTTCATATCTGTACTGTAAAGATCACTTTAAGCTCGGAAACGTGACCTGATTATGTTCATCAAGTCTGCAAATGTAAAATATTGCAGGATTTAATTTTTTAAAGTGGGACCTTAAGAACAAATTTAAGAATGAGCCCCCATGTTTATATTACGTTACAAAATGTAATAAATAAACTTTATTATCCACAAAAGTGGAAATCTGCCTTTGCTTTTCCCATACAAACACATAGAGGCATGGCATTAAAACAACACCAGCCAATGAACAATCAGACAATCCATTTCATTTTGTAGTAGGTTTAATATGAGAATAGTCCATGTCAACGCTAAAAACAAAAACACACTATTTTGTTCCCTTTCGTTACATTAGCATAGCATGTTAGATAAGATTACATTAAAACAGAAACCCTGTGGAAACAGTTAATCTTGCTTGAACGATCTATATAAGTCCATAAGATCATGGGTATATAAGCCTTAGCTATGCTAGGCTAATGCACTGTGGCATACCATAGCTGAGATAGTCAGATCTTCTATCTTGTTATCCATAAGCCAAACAGATGGTCGTCATCAGTGTATCCACATACACACCTAGAAACACAGATACAATAGTATACAGACACAGATCACATAAAAGAGGTGGCAAGTCTGAATGAGACCACATAAACCACACTATCAGCTGAAAAATGGTGTGTGGTGTGTGTGTGTTTTTAACCATGTGCATGTGTGCTATCTTCTAAGCTTATGGTTTTCCCATACAAACACATAGAGGCATGGCATTAAAACAATATCAGTCAATGGACAATTAGACAATCCATTTCACCTAAGATATTAACTTAGATGTAATGCTAATCTGTTAACAACTTGTCCTGATTACTTTTAAAATAGTCAATGGAATCATTTTCTCCCATGTGAGTTTTGTAGAGTCTTTTAGACTTCTGTTTAAGACAACAGAAGTCTAAAAGTCCTGTGTGGGACCTTACTTTACTGTCACTGATAAGTTAACTGTCAGTCTTTTTTGTCTCTCAGGAGCATTTTTTTATTCCTGGCAGAGAGAAATAAAGGGGCATATGTTTTTTTTTTTATAAGCATATGTTTTTTATTGGTCCCAGATTATAAGCGGAAAAAAATAAAATAAATATTTATGAGATTTAATCATCAAAGCATTGCATTATCCTTGCATATGCCCTACTAAAATATGTAGCAACTGCATCTAAACCGCATGCTAATTCCTGAAACTGCAAGATACTGTCAGGCTGTGATGATGGAAGAAACACTATTGTGGAAGGTAAGGGCCAAGGGGAAAAAGAGGTGCTTGTTGTTCTTAGCAGGGCACCGGACTGTGAGTTAGAGAACCACTGCCTCAGGGCATATTTGGGTCTGGGGTGAATGTGTGTGTGTGTGTGTGTGTGTGTGTGTGTGTGAGAGAGAGAGAGTAGAGGGGGGCACCCAAAACAGTTAGCTGTAAAGCTGTGCTGTGATCACTTCCCATGACAAGCCATCAGGAGATGAAGACAAATATGGCAGCTAAGTGAACGAGACGTGGAGCATTTGCAGGACCAACCTCAACAGACAGCCACCCCATCTAACCCATTATTTATTCACTGCTAGGATGCCAGCGGTAACACCAAATGACACTCATTTTGTTTTTTTGGGCGGAGGGGTGAAGGGTTGTGGTAACACTATGAGGCTGTCAGGATAACGAATGCACATATGTGAATGCTGCATGTTCCTCCCTGCCAACTAGCTGGGTATACATCCATGTATTAAATAGATAGGGGATGAGGGGTGAGGTGTGTGTGTGTGTGTGTGGGGGGGGGGTTCAGTAGTCAGTTGGCCTGGGAGGTTTTCCATAACTGAAAACCATGCAAACAATTTTGATCGAAGCCAGACCCAACGCCACAGCAATGAGCATAAATGTGTGATGGCAGACGCTGCAAATAGCTCAAATATTTCACTGGGATCAGGCAATGATTTCTCACAGTGGTGGCGGCGACCATTGTTTTCGCTCGAGATAAGGAATTTGTGTTCGTGCACATAAAACGCCTAATTTATCGGCCTGGAGTTTTGAAACTCAAGTCAGACGAAGCTGCACTGAAAAACTGATAATTGTTCGGCTCGTCATAAAAGAACACAGTGAGAATAAATCTTGCTGTTTAAGACGGCAAAGTTGAAACACTACGATTTGCTATCCATCTAGTTCCAAATACCAGCAGCCTGCTGAGTATTCACTCTCTGAAACAACATGTTTCCCTTAGTCGCACGCTATAATATGGCATGCGTGTCATTTTACAATGATTATAAAATGTCAGAGAGGATATCAAATCAGTGAAATTAGTTCCCTCATACAATAAAATATTGACATATCGCATGAATTCAGAGCGCTGTAGGCAAGAACGAGTTACCTAACTGGGAGGTCAAACAATAAAAACAAAAAACTTTAAAAACCTCAAACAAACCAACACTAAACATAGTAATTATTCAGGTCAGTTCTTGATCTGCCAGCACAGACAACCACAAGGAAGACTTTTTAATAGACTTGAAGTTTGCTGCGTGTGCATTGAAAAGTCAATGAGTTGAAAAGATGGAATGTGTTGAGGAAAGAAAAAAGGAATAAACAACATATTTCTGTGACAAGAGCACAAAATGAAACACAAACCATTATATTGAGCAGATGAATGCCTGGGTACAGAGAACATCATGGCTTTGGATCCACAAACCACCGATGAAGGTAATCTGCGTCCACATTTAGAATTCTCCACCACACAGTGCCTGAAATCATCAACAAACTAAGGACTTGGATGGTGCCTGTGAATATATTTGAACAAAGGAGCACAGGTGAGGGAGAGGTATCCATCAACCACTCACCTCAAAAAGGGCCGAGGGCAGGCCTCTGGGGCACTCCTAGAGTCTTACCCCACCTCACACAGGTGTGTCTGCCTCCCTGAAGAACATGTTTTCACAGACAGATGTCACACACCCTCTCTCCCCCACCCCACCCTCTCTCTGTCTTTTCTCTCTCGGTCTCTCACTCAGAAAGGTCGGGAAATACCTTGGAGCTCTATGTGTGACACAACAGTGAATGTTCTATCGAAATCCACTGAAATAACGGCCAGAAGCTGTCTGCAGGGTACTGACTCATCCAATCAAATCAAATCACTGAGGTCATTAGGTTATGTTATAAGGTGATTCAACTGATCTTACCCTTCTAATGCTTAATTGGTTTTATAGTTCTGTGTCAACACTCTATTAGGCACTGCAAGTCATGAAAATCATGTTTTCTACTTAACAGCTGTGTCATAATATCTTGTAAGGTGCGTCTATGAGAGAATAAATGGCTATGAAACTTATCATTGCCATGTTTGCTGATTATCTTTAGTCAAGCGTTTCAAAGCATAACATTTACCAGATTACCAAAGCTGTTTGCAGTGTTGTTCCCCTCCAGACTGCGGCATCATTAACGAGTTCCGCCAGCTTTGATCTCAATCGCCCCCAAAAAAAGAGACTCAGAATTTGCGTCTCGGAGATTAGAAACTGAAGAGGAACAAGTGCGGGGGAAGAACAGCTGTCTCCGACGACAACGACAACAAAAACAACACACACAAAAAAAAGAAAAGAAAAAAGAAATCCCTTAGAAGAACTGGAGGGCTTTTTGAACTGGCTTATCTCTTGTCCCTTAAGTGAATGACTGGAATTCTGAATTCTTTTTGTAATACACATCCCTGTCCCCCATAAACACACACAGACACACACACACACACACACACCACAGGCTTTCCCAAAACCTGCAAACAGATTTTTGTGGCCGGAGGTGGTTGATCTGGAGCAGGCCAGGGACTGACTGAGAGAGAGAGAAAGATAGAAAGAGAGAGAGAGACAGAGATAGGGGAGGGGGAGCATGAGAAGCATCTGGGAATTAGTAGCAGACTCTTCCAGACAGTATCAGAATGGAACGTGAGGCCGGGGGCAATGCGACATGAAAGCTCTCACTGTATCTCAGCTCTTGCAACTGCCACAATTACCTCAAAGAGACGAGAGAGAGAGGGAGAGAGAGGGAGAGAGAGAGAGAGAGTGGTGATTCACCTGAAAAAAGAGCCTGTCCCCTCAAAGGCAATCTCTCCCATTGCTTGGAAGAGCCAACCTAATTTCCTGTGATGACTTGTAGTTCATTGAAGTGTTTCCCATCAAAGCAAAGTGATATAAGGGAAGCGGCATGGTGAGTCACACACACACGCACACACACACACACACACACACACACACACACACACACACACTCACACACACACACAGACAAAAGCCAATCTGCAGGAAGATGCTCCTTTCCCTGGGTGTGTGTGAGTTTGGGTCAACTTGAGTCACCCCTCCATCCCCTGAGCCAAATGTGTTTTTGACATTCCACATCCAACCTCTTATTAATACTCTACAACATGTTTGTACATCTACTGCAGTTTATTAACGCACTATACTCATAGGGTTCCAGTGTCTGCTCTGGTACAGATAAGAGCTATTAGCAAAGCTTTTAAAAAGTAAAGTTGACTGGTATTTCCTAGATGCTTTCATTAAAGGTGACACAGACTCAAACGGAATCAAACCTGGGTTGCCTGATTGACAGTTGAGCGACTTAGCCACTGCCACTGCCACTGCCACACCATACACACCATACACAGAAAAAAACATGGAGACAGACTAGACATTAGTGCACAGATATGAATGTGATGTGAAAAAGTGTACAATGTGGAAAGAGCTGTAAATCACTGTGGCCCAGAGCAGTTGATCAATGGGATTAAGTATCAACTTCATGGGTGGCATGTCTGACTGAGTCGGATAGCTAAGGTATCAATCAGATATTTTACGAGGTGGGTGGGTCATTATGGAGGACCCTCTTTCCTCTCTCCACAAGGGATCAGGGGACAACCCCCCCCCCCCCCCCTTTCCCAATTTCTCCACCCCACAGGTAAACATGTATAATCCAGAAGACGTCTGGAGATAAGGCGGGAGATTTGGTGATACAGAAAGCAAGAATAAAGAGAAACTCTAGACAGATTACAGCTAGAGCTCCACCCCCCCCACCCCCACCCCCCCCTGAATCCCAAACCCCCACCCCTACCCCTGACCCTAAGTCCCATTCCCCCAGGTAAACATCTAAGCCTCAATACAGCACCTAGTGTGCCGAGGGTTAAACGAAGAAAGTCCGAGACGGCCGAGCTAAATATAGCCCTCTGGGTGACACACACTCAAACTCTCCTCAGAGCGCGGCTTAAGTGCCGGACTTGCCTGGAGCTATTATGGTGGTGATTTATGGCAGGGCTCGATTCCCCCGCGCGAAAACCTTTACACTTTCCATCAGCATGTACCAGTGGAAACTCCGACAAGCACACACACACACACACACACACTCATAAGCATGAGCTGTACTGCGGCTGTGCACAACAATCATCACCTCATCAGACGCTCGCGGTGAGGCATGGGGTGCGGGACGCCTCGACTGTAAAGACTCGGCCTCTCGTTCCTTAAGAGGCTATTAGGGGTGCAATTTAGAGGATTTTGGTGTTTTTCTGTGTGGGGTTTTTGGCTAAGGCAGTGGGGGTGGGTTTGGGTTTGGGTTTGGATTTGGGTTGGGGGGGTGGGGGGTAATGTAGGGAATGTCTGAGGCCATGGAGGCCATCTTACACAACACTCTGTCCTACCTTCTAAATAGGGAAAGTTTAGAGACAGACACACACACACACGCCGATTGTAAAGCACACACACTCAAATTTGCATACACATAAACACAGAAACACACATATGTATTCACAAATAAACTTAAGCTGGCACATATAAACAAAGACTTACACACACAAACAAAGATGCACATACATGTATAAGCAAATACAAACACACAAAGATATGTGCACACATACACACACACACATACAAATATGTATGTACGTGAAAATACATGTACGTACATAAACACACACACACACACACACACACGCACACAAGATATGCGCACACACACACACACACACATACACATACATACACACTCAATGCATATGGACATGGCAGACATGGACGCAAAGCTGGACATGGAAGAGACACACACACACACAATTGCACATACAAACTCCGCTTAAGTGTGTGGTCACACACACTCATCCAAGAGTGTGGGCAACCTCAGTCTGGAGGTTTTACCAGGGGGGCTAATGTGTGTGAGTGTGTGTGTGTGTGTGTGTGTGCGTGTGTGTGTGTGTGTATGTGCGCATGTGTACGTGTGGGTGTGTGCGAGGTACTGAGGTGTAGAAAAGCTCTCACTAATAAGACTCCTTTGCTTGTGGTCTTTCTCTCTCTCTTTCTCATTTTCTCTCTCTCTCTCTCTCTTTCTGTCCCTCCCAACTACTTTTAAAACACAGCCCCTAAACGTTTAGTGAATCGCCGCTGACTTAACACGAGGTGAGAAATTACTGCCCTGAGGTATAAGCCTACAGTTGCCTTGGCCAGGTTACACCAGAAAAACACAGCAAGTTTGGGAGCCAAGGAGGGGTGGAGTGTGTGTGTGTGTGTGTTTTGAAGAAAAAAAAGTTTTCTGGAGCACAGAGGCAATTTGTGCTGTCACATTAGTAATGAGGTTTTAAACACAGCCATAAATCTAACACTGACAGCAGATGAAACGCTGACACTCACGATCTTTGAATTAGCACTCCTTATGGGCAGCCTAGCTGTTGTATTATTGCACACACACACACACACACACACACACACATGCTTACACACACTGTATGGTTTGGCTTCATAAGAATGGTGACAGCTTGTTGGTAACAAATGACAGAATCTGGTTTCAACAGGGATCCTCATAAAAACTTAAAAAAAAAAAAAAAATCTTGGACATTTGCTACCTAAAACCAGTCTAACACATCCTTATATAAAGACATACAACATACACGAATAATGAGTGTAATGATTGAAGGGAAAGCTGGCTCGGCATCCCCCCAAAAACCCACAAAACCAGCACTATCCTGATTACATTGTGATGAAATAGAAGCATACTAGCATTTATTGGGTTTAATTTATGCTTGCTAAAGCCAACTGGGATGTAGACAAAAATCTAAGTCCGCAGCTGATGGAGACACATCTAGCACACTGCCATTTATCTGTAATGTATTTTCTATTAGTGTTTTGACATTGAGTAATCAATCTGTCTCCGCCTTCCAAGCATTGTAATGACACAGTGTGTGTGTGTGTGTGTGTATGTGTGTTTCAAGTGGTCTTGCATAAACATTGTCACACCCTCAATGAAAACAGTTTACAAAATGTCCTTTGCGCATTAATGACATTATAAATATAATGCTTCACATCACATGTTTTTCTTGCTAGCTGCAAGACTGAAAAGAAAGAAGAAAGTTGAAAAATACCTAATAGATGCATCTAACATGCAACATCTATAGTGCAGCTCCAGATATGTATAGACAAGTATTGGACATATACTATCAGAATGCATGAACACATGAATACAAAGCCTGCTACAAATATCTCACAAAGGAGACATCAAAGATAGGCCATCACATCACATATGTTAATTGACAGTTAAACAAAATGTCACAAGTCATTTAAGTTACTGTCCACTACAATCATTTGAACATCTCTGGCAAAAGTGCAAGGGTTGGGGGGAGTGCAAGATTACTCAATTCAGTCAGCAATTGAGTCTTCCTGCTTGCTTTCATCCAAGCTGGCATCCTTTGAAAATTAAAGGGGGTGGCATTTTGGGTGGGGGCACATTCTTTGATGCCCAGACCCTTTAATGGTCCAGCCGGATTAAAACGGCAGCAATTCAAGAGACAACTGGATTCACTCACGGTATCCCAACACTCCCACCCAACACACACACACTCACACACACACCCTTCACCATCAAACAACAACAGCAAAAAAAACCCCATAGAACACACATTTCTCCTTTGAAAGATAACAACGGTCTGGTTTTTGCCCGATAGGTCCTGGCCAATCTCTAATAGAAGCAGCGAGGGATCAGAGAGGAAGGCTGTAATGGCAGGGGTCTACAGACCAGAGCTGCCACAAAGACCTGACCACAGGGCTGATGGTAATTGGTGTCACATGTTTCCCGTCCTCCTCCTCGTCCCCCCGTGGTGCTGGACAGACGGACGGACAAACGAGTGAATGAATGAATGACTGGAGGCCTCAAAAGCAGAGGAGAAATGTAGATGAGGAGGGTAAGATGGAAGGGAGTGGACTGGGGTAGGGTGGGGTTTGGGGTGCAGGTGTCTGAGTGGGTGGCCTTTATGTGTGTGAATTGGGTGTGGGTGTGTGTGGGTATGGGGGGGGGGGCTGTTTATTAAGTGATTTTACAGTGAGAATCGAGTCGAAACTATGGATACTATGGGAAGTAATGGCAGCATGTAGGCTATTTTCAAATTTTATAATTCAGTGTCACTCAGCAAAAACAAACCACAGAGTGACCCTGTGTGCTGTAAAAAAAGTAGCATAAACTCATGGCGTGACCACAACAACACCTCAGATTTCAAATGCTTTCATTTCTTAAAGAAATTTTGATTTGTACATCCAATCAGAGTATTTGCCATTTCCCTGTTTTACAGTAATACACATGAAAAGCGTAGCAGATAAAAGTGTTGTCTGTGATAAGTCTGATTTGGTCAAGTGACACTTGTTGCCTGAAGTATAAACCAGCCTTTAATGTAACAGCTGACTTGAGCTCTAGCCCTGGAGAATGCCTTTAATGTAACAGCTGACTTGAGCTCTAGCCCTGGAGAAACCATTGCAATAGCCAAGAACTTGTGTATATATGTGTGTGTGTATATGTCAGTTTAAGCATGTGTGGATGGGTGGGGTGTGTGTATGTGTGTGTGTGTGTGTCCCTGTGTCTGGCCCTGTGTGTTCCCTGGACATTGGTAATTGATAGTATGTCTTCTCTCCTTTAATTCTCTAAGAAGTCTGGCTCCAATCCACGCCCTGGTGCCCTTACAGGAAGTCTGCGCTCCATGTAAACGCTCCTCCGGCTGGGCTGCTCGCTGTGTATTATAGTCAATAATGCACAGTTCACAAACTAACAAGGGTTGCTGTCAACAGCCCAACCCCAAGGTCAAAATCAGTCTCAGGATTGAGGTCACTACGGACAGGAATTATCTTTCCAAGAAGACCATTAGGAGAAAGGCAAAATCACAAAGGGAAAAATGCCCCAGGCGCAAATATCCAAGCGTTCTTCCAAAACGGGTCTTATTTTGAACGTGAGACTGACCAGTGTGGTCATGAGTGACCTTTTGTTGAGTCATTTGTTCGGTCGTAACTCAAGGCGCAGTCAAGGTGAATCTGGGCTGTATGGAGCCAGTTTGACATGGCAAAGTGTTTGAGGAGACAAGGCCAAGATTCATGGTCGCATAATGACACAGTGGAGAGAAGCTGAATTAGGGCCTCCCCCCCTCAGACGAGTCAAATTTAGACAGAGAAAAGGGAGAAAGGGCAACAACAAGTACAGTTTGGATGTCAGATATTTGGACCTGAGAGTCACTGAGTCTTTGAAACATTCCACAAATAATATTACATGTATAAAATTGAACAACAATAAGTAATATACATATTAACATCAATTAATGATATTAAAATCTTTCACAAAGGATGTTGCTCAAATAGGAAAGTTTATATTAGCATAAAATCAAGGTAGGAAAGAAAGATGAATAAGTTCTTCTTGAAATTGCTCTTCTCAGCCACTGTCATGGACTTATGAAAAACTGAATGTGAATAAAATTAATATGAAAAACTAAATAAATTCTGTGAATATTATTTGAATATACAGTAATTTGTGGAAGGGTGAACAATGAATTGTCGAAGGGTGAACAATAAAATTAACTCTGGAGCATTTCAGAGAAAAAATCCTTACCAATATAACAGACAGGTGTATATTTGTGCTAATTGTGCATAGTACGAGATATTACTGGAGTAGTTGTTGGTGTTACCATAACAGCAGCTGACTGAAATGAATACGAAGGGTGGCTAAGAATCACATCATGTAAGTGTATCTGTGATGTTACTACAACAGCGGTTGTGAAAAAGAAACACACCACGTAAGTGTATCTGTGATGTTACTACAACAGCGGTTGTAAAAAAAGATCACACCACGTAAGTGTATCTGTGATGTTACCACAACAGCGGTTATTGAGCGCAAATGCGAAGGGTGGCAAAGAATCACGCCACGTAAGTGTATCTGTGGGTGTCATCCGACTTGAGTGCCCTGACAAGCCATACAGATGTCCAAGTGAAGAGAACTTATCCCTCCAATTGGGCTCTCCTTGTCTCGAAACATTAGCAAGCAATTTCTCACGTGGAAACATAATACGATTCCCAGGCTCGCTTCCAGCGGGCCGGACAAAAAAAAAAAAAAAAAGTGTACCACCTTTTTAAACACAAAAGTACACTACCGCCACAACAAAAAAAGGATCCCTCCTCTGGAACAAAAGGAGCACCCGCCCTCCACTTCCACTGCTTTCAATGGGAGAGGAAGTGGAGACTTCAGTCAGGGCTTACACTGACCTGTCTGCTTGTAGAAAGACAGAAACAGAGAGAGAGAGAGAGAGAGAGAGGGAGAGAGAAGAAGAGAGAGAGAGACCAGAGGACTCAGGTTACTGGGGTTGGGCCTTTTCTCATGTTGAAGGGGCTGAAACCCGAGATGGAGCCAGTGTCTGTGTGTGTTTATGTATGTGTGTGTGTGTGTGTGCGTGTGTGTAGCCTCTAACGGCAGACCTGCTGGCACCAGTGCAGGGAGCGGGCCACACTGACAGTGCAGAGGGGCAGGCCTGTCATTACAGCATCTGATCTCAGATCAGTGTATGATTAATGTCTCTCTCTATAGATTTCAGCATATATGATTCCTCTCTGTCTCTGCATCTGCATGTATGTAGATGCCAAATCTGTCTGTGATTCCTTCTGTAACTTTTTGTTTTATTCTTCTCCTTGTCCATATACTGCAATTAGAAATGGGGTTCATACTCTCTAACTCACTCTCCCTCTCTGCATCTCTCTCTCTCTCTCTCTCTCTCTCTCTGTTCCACTGCTTCTCTACGTCTTCCTTCTCTCCCTGTGTGCACTGCACTGGTTGGTCTGTCATTACACACACATTACACACACACACACACACACAAAACACAGATATACACCACACACACAGAACACAGACATACACACACAAAACATACAGAGAAAGAGTGAGTGAGAGAGAGAGAGCGAGAGACAGAGAGAGAGAGAGAGAGAGAGAGAGGATCAGCCATGATTAATCTACAGCGTCTGTGGAGACACACCTTCCGCCAGGCTCGCGCCACACAGGGTCAGCCCTGACTTCCCCTGACTCTGCTCCTCATTATCTCCACTCCCGTGGCTTGTAATTTACTCTCTCTCTCTCCCCTTCTCTACCTATCGTTCTTTTTTTTCTCTCTCTCCTTTTTTTTCTGTATCTTTTCTTTCTGTCTGACAATGCCATGAGGATTCATTCTCTCTTGATTCAATCCCACAATCCAACTTAATTCTGTCCAGTTTTTTTGCATATTATTTTCAGAATTGTCTCAATACTACATTCACCTTTTCAAAACAAAAACTTACAGTAGATTATTTAGACTGGTGTCTATTTGAAATGATGTACCTTTCTGCATTGATTTCAGGCAAAATGCATTCAATCACTGCTTCATCTGAACTAAACCTAAACCATAGATTGAAAAACGGTTTGCATTTTGTGACACACATGAAAAATGGTAGTATATATTATATATATAATAAATATATATAAATATATAACATATTTTTAAAGAATTTTAAAGATATATCATATTTACTCTGAACAGGTGTTTTTTCCCCAATATCACAGTAGTCTGTGCCAAACTGTAGCATACAGTGATGACTAGGGACTTTGCAGTGATTTTTAGACTTTGTTGTGTTTTTTAGTTTATTGTACAATGGATGCCACTAATAGTTTTACTGTGACAGTATGTGTTATAGCTATGATGGCATAAATAACTATAGGTGAAGTATAAGGGTTTTGGTGGTTGCTTCTTGCAGCAAACTGATATGCTCATGCGTATGTCTGCATAGCACACATAATTTTTAGTCTTTCAAAAAAATTTGTACTGAGACATGTATCTTTTTATCTTTTGTCTCTTGCTGTCTCCATCTCTTGTCCCTCCTTTCTGCATAGGAGCCAGCCATGCATATGTGTGCATGTGCACACACACACACACACACACACACACACACACACACACACAGCCAGTGGCTGTCTGTGTATGTCTGAGCCACTTGAGGAATTCCACCCAAATACCTGGAATGGTTTAAAGAGAGCGCTGTTACCTGGATTCCCCTCAGATAATAAGTCCACCTCCACGCACACACACACACACACACACACGCACACACACACACATACACACACACACACACACACACACACCCGTGCTTCAACATCAACACCAAAGCCCAGCAAAAACAACAGCATGTTGTGCAATCACTGGTGCTAGACAGACAACAAACGAAAAAAAAAAACAAAAAAAACACGTGCCGTCCAAAGACCGGAGAAGAGCAAAAATACCTCCCCTGTTTAAACTACTGGCCCCAATGGGGGGAGGGGGGGTTGGGTAAGGGTGGGTAATGACAAGGCTGGGGCAGCGGCAGAGTGACGCTCTCCTCTCCTCTCCTCTCCTCTCCTCTCCTCTCCTCTCCACTGTTCTCAGAGGCTTGAGTCTGACAGCCAGCGGGAGCCAAACCCCGGCTGGCGTCACGTCACGTCATGCGAAGGCGTCGCTGCCTCTGCAGTCCTTCTCATTATAAGGCGACTTGGAGGAGCCCCTGCTGACGGCTCCCTCTACTACTACTGCTGCTGCTGCTGTTGCTATAACAGCAACACAAGCAATTAGATAATACAGCGTGTGGGACTTGGTGGAGGGAGACAATGAGTTACTGGAAGAGGGTGAGGAAAGAGAGAAGAGGAGGATGAAGAGGATCAAAGGAGGATTAAGTGGGGTGGAAGAGAAGGAGGAGGAGGAGGAGGATGGAGAATCAATGGAAGAAGAACAAGACCTGTTTAATTATGGCAAAAAATCATAATCTAATTATAACAAAAAAATGAAAAGTTAGTGAGTCATCATTAGAACTCTTCCTTAACCATGTAGATTAGCTAATTAAAGTCATCACCTCTGCCAAGATAGAAACCATGGCATGACTTGTTTTCTGAAGCTGGGGTTACCCCACGTCTGAAAATAATTATATTTCAATCATGGTCTTTTCATAATGGTTGAAAGGCATAACCATAAAAACTAGATAATTTGATTAATTGCACAGTCCTAGGAAGAACAAGAAGATGAGGAGGAGGATGAAGTTGAAGGGTGAATAACAATAACAACAACAAACAGAGACGAAAACATACCAGAGGGAGTGAAAGAGAAAGACGAAATGACAAAGGAGTCCTGGGCCTGTGTAATGGGCGATGCCTCAAAGGCCAGGTGTAATGACCGTTTCATTAGGCTAGTCGCCGGGCTCCTGAAATTGCACATCCCCTCAGAAGCCCAACTATTCCAAGAATTATCTCCGATAATGAGGAGCAGAGGGGAGGCATGGGAAAAAAAGAGCCAGCTGAATGCCATCAGGACCACTGTCAGCAACACAGCACTCTCTCTCTCTCTCTTTCTCTCACACACACACACATATTACTAAGAGGCACTGGGACCCACAGTCAACAATACAATAGTCTCTAGGCTACTTAAAACACAGAGTGAGACTCTGGATCATTCACATCATACAGATACCTGCTATTTTGATTGGTAGTCATGGTCATGTGACAAGAAAAGTATACTTCCCATGGCATTACCCACAAACAAAGAAAAAAGTACATGACTGGGTGTGATTAAGAATAAGCCGATATGAACGAGAAACAAACATACAGAGACTCAAACAGACAGACAAAAAGAGACAGATAGATGGAAAGACAGACAGACAGACAGACAGACATGCCAAAAGAGACAGACAGACAGACAGACAGGAGGTCAGTATTCCTGTCCATGTAATGAGATTACTGAGAGACAGCACGACACTCAGCCCACTGCTAACAGCTGCTCTCATGCACTCAACCACGGAAAAATCCTGCAATTCCTGCAGCCAGTGAGTCACCATAGAAACATTCATGACACTACCTGACACTGACCGGGAGGTTGTGGTTTAGAAGGCCGTTTAGAAGACACTATTACATTCTCCTGCTGCATTCTGGGTGTCTGGGGAATGCACTGTGTTTGTCAGAGTACATCTGCACAAATGCCTTCTCTGATTGTGTGTGTGCAAATGGACTGTGCATTTCCTCTCTCTCTCTCTCTCTCTCTCTTCTTTCTCTCTGGCTGTATTTGTCTCAAATCTCTCCCTCTGTTTCTCTCTCCCACCTTCCCTCCCTCTCTCTCTCTCTCTCTCTCTCTCTCTCTCTCTCTCTCTCTATCCGTGTCTGTGCCATGTCTGCTGGTTGTTTTGGTTGCTGGCCACAGACCATGTGGGACAGAGGGAGCTGGACTGTGTGCTGTGACTGAGGTTGCTGTGGCAGCACGCCTCCCTGTCGCTGGGCTCCACTAATAGATTAGTGGGGGCGACTCCTCGTTTGGTCTGCCTTCTCATCACTGTCAGTTGGAGCGGCGTTTGATCTGCGAGACACCCTCTGCAGCCAGTCTGCAGCCTGGGAAAGAGACACACCTCCACACACACACACACACACACATACATACACACACACACACACACACACATACATTGTACTATAGCGCTGTGGTGTACATCAGTGATGAATGGGCTTCTGCAGGCCACCCTGCAACAGTCGCCGAGGTGTCCTGCCTCCATAGCAGCGTGTAAGTGTGTGTGTGTGTGTGTGTGTGTGTGTGTGTGCGCGTATGTGTGTATGTGTCTGGCTGTCACCTCTCCTGAGGCAACACATCTCAATCAAGAACGTTCCATAGGGGTCCTAACCCATCAGACAGACCGTAGCACTCAGCACTCGTACCCATCTGACCTCACAGTCTCTCCGGCACTGCACTGGAATGCTAATATAATCATGCTAAGCACTATTAGTGTTTGCCTTGCATCTATCCCAAGCAATTCTTCCTTGTCGCTAGCGCCAACAAATAACTCAAACTGACAAGAAAATGTTTTATGGATTTACCAAAACTATTATTTTCAGTTCGAATTACAATTATGAAATACCATTTTGTTTTATCACAAGTATGGGAATCAGGTTAGGGTTCGATCTGTGGTTTAAGACTACAACGTGTCGCTTCATACAGTATCTTTTCTGGAATGTTTGTGTGGATAGACTGACTGCATAATGACACAGTTCCGGGCAAAGATATGGTGACAGACATGGGAAGAGATGTTTCAAAACACTGGACATCTGCTGGCAACAGTACTGGTTTGATCCTCTCTCAGGACACAGTGACGCATCGCTCCCAACTCTCCTCTTATCTAAACCCATGCAACCGGATATTGCTCAACGTGTTTTACGAGCAAGGGATCAATGTTAACCATTCACGTATCACATTCAATGCAGCATAAATCACACAAGCAGAACTTTGGCCTTGCTAAACAATACATTTGTTCATTTCTGAACAATAATTACTGAGATGGTTTACCTTACCACAGTTTAAGTTGTTGTTGTTGTTTGGTATTGTAAATGTTTGTGTCTGCATGCTTGTTTGTTTACTGGTAGCATGAACATATACTTATTGAAAATACACAAGCATAGAGACACAAACACACACACACACACATATGCACCTATACATACATTATACACATACAGCCCCATTCCTGGAGACTTGGACACATGAGACAATCTCTTGCTCCAGAACTATGTTTAAAATGTCTGGCATTTACCCACCATTACTGGGGCCTTTAAATATATGTTCAATTATGGTACAGGGAGCCACAGTGACCACAGCCCCGGCCAAAGAGGCTGCAAGCAGACTCGAGGACAGAAGAGGTTTTACTGGAGGTGTGCGCGTTGTCATCTCTCTAACTGATCCTGAGTCAGGGTCCGGATTCTGAGGTTCATTCCTGGCATATTTGGGTTGATATGGGACCAGGCGGTAGTGGGGCTGGGGGGTTGAGAATGATGGAGTGTCACTCAAAACACAGCTGTGCTTACAGTGGGATAAGCTGGCGGGGCAAATAAGTGTGTATGGGAGTGGGGAGATGATGGTAGCATCCGTGCGCTCACACACACTTACACACAAACACATCCGTGACATCTGTACACTCAAACATAAAACACTCACACACACACACACACACAGCCTGTATAGACTCACTCTCTTGACTCACTCAAACATGCATACACAAACACAAACACAGACACACATATCAGTTCTACGTAGGCAAGTTCATATAAACATTAGCACAATAAATCAGCGATGCATTTATTGTATAAAAACACACACACAACCACACACACACACACACACACACACACACGTGTCTGTTGGTGCTTTTTTGGCAGGAATATTACAGAGCGGCTTTTGCTGCTGGTGTCTGTGCAGGCGACGGGAGTCAACAATGGAGGAGACTTTGCCACTCTTTCAATCCAAACGGTGTCCGCTGAGACAGAGTTGACAAAATACCAGCGACAGCATATAATTAAAGCTCCATTAGTAACGTTTTTGAAGCCGAGTCTCTGAGACAGACAGGAATAAGAGGGAGGCATATAGAAAGGCAATGGCCAACACAGACACAAACACGCACACACACAGACACACAAACATACAAAGACACACGCACACACACACACACACACACAGACACACAGATACTAAACACACGCGCACACACACGCACGCACACACACATATGCAAGCACACACACACTCAGACACACACACACACACACTCACAGACATACACAAACACAAACACACACACACCATGGAGTGTCACCATGGATATAGGCATGTATGACTTGCTGTCAATGGCACAGAACCGACAAGCTTATGACAAGCTTAAAGAGTTGATGACGGCAGCTGGGTCATGAAAGCAACTTATAATTATGTATTAACACATATAACAGTGTATTCATGTGAACACACATCTATTAAATGATCTTATGGCAACATATTCAGATTAAGTGACAGTAACAGATGCTTGCATCCAAAACACTGACACCACTGAAGACATCCTGCACATATACTATCAGTGAAAGACCTAACAGCAGCATGACAGACCTGCTAGCACATAATGTGGTTTGGGTCAAGGCCTTGCCTGTTGATTGTGGCCTTTATTGCCAAGCCTGTGAGCCCGGGGGAGTTGACAGGGCAGCAGGTAAAAGTAGAGGCTAAATTGTACGCTAGTGGCCATAAAACACCCCCAACCCTGCCAGCACAGCGACAGAATCTTCCAGAATCTTCGTCAGTAGAGAGCTGTGGAAAATATTTAATCACAAACAGGGTAAATGTGCAGACTCATGGAAATAACAAAAAGATAAACAAAACAACAAAATAGACACAAAGAAAAGCGTGGTAAGATGAAAGCAAAAAAGAAAAAGCACACATGAAAGAGAGAGAATAGACAGAGAGAGAGAGAGAGAGAGAATAGACAGAGAGAGAGAGAGAGGAGGAAATACAAGACCTGGGCGTTTAAGAGGTTGTGATGACCCTTAATGGAAAGCTCCTTTCTAATTATCCTCCCCAGAGAGAGGTCACCAATCAAAGGCATTCACACGCCACTGCCAGAGTCACTGTCTCCACGGCCGACAACAACACCCCATCGTCTGTCGCCGCCACTGCTGCTCCTGCCGACAACGACGCCGGCCTCACCATAGCGACGCTATCTCAGCCCCGGTGTCGCTTACAGCGGCGTGCAGTTCCGGCAGCCATGAAGTGTGTGTGTGTGTGTGTGTGTTGTATGAGTAACCATGACAAACTGCTGTTTTGATGTAAGAGACTATGTGTTGCTCATTCTGGTATTTGGACAGAGAGGGTGTTGATATGATGTGTTGTTGGTCTGCAATGTTGGATAACTCTCAAGAATTACAGATAGGTTAAGACTCGGGGAAAAAAGAAACATTCACAATGAAGGAATGCTTTCCAAATAATTATTTTGAAACTTGTTAAAGCAACACTAAGCTATTACTACCACTAAACTATTTGCCTCCATTTCAAGGTATTCTTTTAATAGTGTTGATATCATCTTCATATCAATTTTGGCGTCAGAGGGTCTTTTGAAGGAAGATATGCATATGCTACTCCTATCAGCCATCCTCTGTGCTGTTCTGTGTACCAGATAGGAACACATCACAAAAACAAAAGAACACCTTTCAGAACATCGCTAATAAGGCTTTAAGGTGTGTTTGGAAGGGGTTCTATGCCTTTAATGTAGCTAGTTTGCTAGTTTTACAACAACAACTGCCAAAATATCGGCACTGTAGGGCCACAGCATCTTGCAGCACTTTTTTTTGTCAGCTAACGTGCTAATTATGAGAAATTGAAGCCCGGAATCGTCATCCTGATCCTCTGACTCTGATTCGAACTTCTGGGAGCAGTGAAGCAGCAGTAGAGTGAGGCAGAAACAGAGCTCAGGGTAAGAGTCAGAGACTGGGATGATGCTGGGTGCTTTTAATGGGTAACAGAAGCTCAGGTCAGAATGGTCACTGTGATTGATTCATTAGCAACACACAGAGATCAAAGATGGGGCGGGTGATGGATTACACAGCCCACTGTCAACTCCCTCTTTCTGGGCCACTAACGCCCCCACCTCCCTCTACACACACACAGACACACCTCATGACCCTTGATGGATGAGAGTTCTCTGATAGCAGGCAGAGGACTGTCTGTCTGCCGGAGGAATGTTGGAGTAGAGATGCAGCCTTATTCTGACAACCCCCTGTCCCTCTGATACACGCACGAACGCAAGAGAGAGAGAGAGAGAGAGAGAGAGAGAGAGAGAGAGAGTAAAACCTTTCCTTTAAAAAAAACATAATGGATGCTTTCATAGATGACACATTGTTCGAATCTCCTATTCACAAAACATCAGCCTTTTTCAGACATTCTTTTACATCCACAATTTAAGTCACATCCTATGTAGGACATACAATATGGCCAGCCTCTTTCACACATCATGTTTAGTAATAAGTGCTAATAACAGTATAATGAAACCTCAGGCCACCACATATCACTCATTACAGCACACAACCACTGCTAGTCCTGTAAGTGGAATTTAAATTCTAGCCTATAAATGGCAGTAACATCCACAAAAGTAGTTTTAAAAGACCCAGGCGCCAGGCTCCAATTGTGGAGACCAGGAGAGAAATTCAGCATCTTAGCCACGAAAGGAGTGCTTGGGGCCGGCCACAGGCTGACCGTAACGTGTTTACCCGCCGCAGTGCCGCATCACCGAACCGCTGGCGTCAGGCCCAGTCACCTGATGCCGGAGGTGCGTGGGTTCCCTCGCATGAACTGAACTATGTCAATGTCCGCCAGCATGTTGGAAAACACTACCTAACAGAATTAAGAAACATGGTTAAGAGGGCGGTCTTTTCGGTAAATTAGTTAAGTTAATTAGTTAGGCCATTAGTGTAAGTGCAGACGGCTTTTCCTACATCACATTTGATAGGTTGCGTCATGGCAGCATCTTGAACTTGAGGGAATGCTTTGAGCTGATCTTAGTGTACAAGATGGCCCCAATGTCACTGGCCTCAACGTAGACATTGATACATTGGCAATGTAAGTGTTACGTCTGCCGGCGTTCGGGTTTGCGTTGTGTGCGTAAAAGACGTCTTTAAAAACACTTAAGTGTATAATCGACCACAGGATTGTGGCGAACACAGACAGAGTTCTGTTTCGCTTTTTCGGTGAGCAGTGTGTGGTTGGCGAACACAAGATGCCGCGGTTTGAATCACATTCAGCTTAAACGATGGCTTTAACGACAGTGGGCAGTCAAGTTGCCTATAACGAGCCTGTTCAGCGTTGTGACCACACAGATTTCTGTCTTCTGGTCTAGTTAGAACTAGAATCCCTGCTGTAACTACATTCCACCTATAACAGCCTGCCAAAAATATGCTATATTAGACTTCTCTATAGGCTACGTACGTTGGCGCAAAATTTACATGTTTCAGTTTTAGAGAACACGTGGAATGGATACTTAAACCTCGCCCATTTTTATACCCCCCGCACAATTTTGACTTTGAGCCAAGCCTAGAGACAGATGCCACACGACCATCACTCCAGCAAGTTTACATTTATGTTTGACAGGCGAACAGGTACACACACTCCAAGCTACATAGCAAATGAGGGATCACTGTACGGCTCCGCATCCATGTGACATGCTATATTACTGGGTATGGAGGCACCCTGTCGAAAGCATGCCTTCTGATGTCTGCCAATGGAGACATGCGTGAGGCAACCCCTTATTACCAAGACCAGACTGCCAAGCTTATATTTTTCTATATGCCCTGCCTTTCAGAAATAATAAAACGCTTGGGTGGGATGCCATCAAAATTATTTACTCAGTGTATGTGTGCACGTGTCCCGTGTATGACAGTGTGTGCGTGCGTATTTCTGCAATGTAGTTCAAGCACAACACGGACCTCTCATAGTTTCTTGTTGCTTCTCTATGGATTCAAATTATAAACCACGGGAAAACCGTCAACTTATAGTTTGGGAAGCCAGAAATTCTCCAAATGTGGTCTTTAGAGACGCGCTCTGCAAAAATAGTCGCTATTACTAGTTTCAGGTTTCCCCGCAACGTATCCTGAGCTCGCAAACATCCACGTAGTAATAAACAACGCAGACAGGCAGCACTGGCGGATGTTGGCACGGATCCGACGCTGTTGTGCCCCAGTCACAGCCAGACCTGTACGTAGCTGCAAGACGCCAGGAGATCACGTAAAAAAAAAAAACTCCGTGAAAGTTCACCTCCCCATTTACTTTTTTATGATCATGGTAGATGATACTAGACGGTCTTCCTCTCGCAGACAGTAGAGGTAAGCCCTTGCACTTGAGATGACTATTTGGCGACAAGGCTTCTGTCGCCAGTAAGTTTTCTAAATGAACGAAAAACATGACCACAAATCCATTATCCACCTGATGTTGGCTGCTCTGATGTGCTCTTGGAAGACAGCCAGGTGCATTTATTTTAATGCGTATGTGGGGGTGTGCACAGTGTGTGTGTTTACCTCTTCATAGGCAACACACAGCTCCACGCTTTAGCTCCAGGATGTGTATTCTGACACTTTGAATTGCTCCCTTCTCTGATCTGAAGGCCTAATTATAGAATTTTAAATAACCATGATGCTCGGCTGATACTGGCCTACCTGTAATCACGCACGATCTGCCAGCTTGTAATTATTCTTTTAAATTATTTATTTTTGCGTGTGTGACTGTGCATGTGTGTGTGTTCACTGGGAACGCTGGCTATTATAACCCGAGGATCAAAAGGCTAAAACGTTATTAAATCCACCTCATCAGGACCAGGTAATCTTGTAAACGCCTTAGAGTGTAATTACTCTGCCAATCCTTGCCAGTTAACTCTTTTCACATCATTTCAACTATGTCCCAACACCAGTGCCTGTCCGGTTGTTACACAGTATTTCACTGGGCAAGAAATGTTTATTATGTTCCTAATATACATGTCTGATACGATCTACGTTTGAAAGTTTGACAGATGTTGCAGGGTAAATGGTCTGTACATAAATGGAGTGTTGAGATTAACCTTGAAGGTTTTGTTTCATGCACTAGGTGGAGCTACAGTTCAGCAGTTTACCTCTAATATATGCAACAGGTGGAAAGCGACCTGCACCAGTCATCCTACCTTAAAGCAACGCTACGGGGATTTTGGTGTAAAACTAGTGAACTGGTTTCATAGAGGACACACATCTTCCAAACATTTCCCAGAGCCTAACTGGTACTGCTAGAACACGCTAATTAATGTTTGATGGCAATACAGTCAGCAAAGTCATGCTGTAAATCTTTTTTTTATTTTGAGGTGGTTTCCTACCCTCCAGAGCATATCTTGGATAGCTGGTGGGAATAACACTTGTGTTTATCCACCCTCCATATGACTTTGTGTCATCTAAATTAATTTGAAATGACATGGCACCTGAACTGACTGATAGAATTATAGCCTACTTCAAATAGTAGCAAAAGTTACATAGTGTGTGTTAAACTATAGAAGCCATTTAATGGGGTAAATGCTTTATCCAAGGGCATTTATAACGACAAACCAACATTATACGAAGTCTCCGCATCGCTGCTTAGCAGTATGTGGTTCCATCTAGTGTCAAACATCAGGTACTACAACTTAGTTGGCCTAATGGCAAACTGCCCTCAACATCACAGTGGAAACGCTGACACTTTAAATTAGGGGAAAAAGTGCGAGCGCGCGCGTGAAGGTCAGCCGTGGGTAACAGTGCGAAATGAAAAACATAATTAAATCCACGACCGGAGTTTTCCATTTTAATTAGCCTGATTTATTTATGCAATGAGAGGGCTTGAGTAAAGTTCTAATCTGTGGTTAAACTTTGGCGAGGCCCGTTGTGGCCATATAATAGCGCTGTTATTGAACAGTCTATCAAGCATACGACTACGAGTGGCACCTCGCTCTGGCAAATGGATCGAGTCATTTGGGTTCGTGCGCTCTTTAGCCTCCAAGAGAAAGTAATTTAACAAAAGATAGAAAGGAGAGAAAAGCATGTAATCATCTTGAGGGAATTTTGGAGATTGGTTTTGGTGGTGAGATGGTTTTCTTCAGAGAATGGTTCTTATTGTGAACAGCAAGCACTTGTTTGCTGGGTATTTTAGTAAATCCGGCTTCTTTAACAAGTACAGTGATTGTCTCTTATGTGTGAAGCCCAAGATAAGCAGTTAAATAATTAACATCTATTGAAAATAAAGTAGTATTTTAAAAAATAGGGTGTTTAGTCACTTTAGTAAGCTGTTTTGCAGTTTGATGGGTCTGCTTCAATATCAAGGCCACTTGAAAACGTAAAATATTCTTAAGTGTATGTAGAGTCTAACTCAAGACTAACAGCTGCATCTGCACAAAGGACAGAATACGTTGGTTTTACAAGGGCAGATTCATATGGATGTGCACAACTTAATTCTGAAAACACCTGTGTTTAAATATACACAATAATAAGTGCATGACATTCACGAGTTGAAAGAGGTGATGTTTAAAATGAATTTGCATGCATCTGGCTCTGGGCTGAATGCAGATGTGTTGGTCCCAAATATAAGCTGCTGATAAAAGTCTGATATCCAGGAAAACTGGTCAGGTGATTGGATGTCAGTATTGTTATACAACATTCATAAAGATCACTGTGTGCTTTGTGTGGACTGCTGTTGTCATCAGTCCCGTACTGAAAGAATTACTCAAAAGCACACAATGTTTATCACACAGTGTTTTTGTTTGTTTGTTTGTTGTGTACTTATGCTAAATTGTGAAGGAGAAAGGGGAGTTTTTTACATTTTCTAATCTGGATTGCTATCCAGAAGCTATCTTGAAGCTTTGCTTCCATTTCCAAATGGTCACCTTTAAAAGCTTCTGGTTTAAATTGGACCCTCCTCTCAAAACTCCATTCAAAAGGCAAAATATAAAAGGTACAAACCATCATATAAACTACATAATTAAGTAGTAGACGCTGTAACTAAAATGCAATGAAAATGTACTGCGGGATTGCAAATGTACTGTAAAAATATGTCACTGATATGAACAGAATGGCAAAACAATAAATAGCTTGCTATTTAGATAGATAGAAAGAGATCGATTGGAGGGATCCAAAATTTCAAAGACAAATGACGTGTCTCTTTGAGCTAATATGTTGAGTTTGTATGTAGAATTTTGATCAGGAAGTTCCTTGAGTGAAAAGGATAGTGTTCATGGTTCAGGGAAATGTTTTGGTAAATGGTGTGTTACGGTTTTGAAGTTTTAGCAGGTACATTTTTAAGCCTGTCCACCTTGACTTTTCCATCTTGAGCACTGGATGCAGGTTTCATTTAGCCAATCAGGTAGTACATGACTTGTCACAGACTTATCAGGACTTGTCAGAGATCTCAAGACTTATCACAGGCCAGAAGCACACAAGATTTCGTAGGGCATCCAAACTCATTGCCCTTCCAGGAACTCTTATAAGTATGTCAGCCTCATCTGGCCCGGACTCCCAAACCCATGCTCCATGCCTCACCAATAGGGCATACAGTATACCAGCACAGTGAAGCTGCAAGCACAAAATTAATGAGCCTCCCTCTCTTCCTGTGATGTCCTGACCTAATGAGGCAAAATCAATCCAACTGGTGCACAGGAGACCTGCTATAATCACACAATTAAGCTAAATCAATAGGGCTGCCGCCGCGCACGCCCTAATCGCAGGGAAAATTACACTAAGTGGGTTTTAAGAGGGGGAAAGTATGGTGTATGTGCGTATAGGCATATGTGTCAGGGTTAGACTGAGGTAGGTCCCACCTGGACCAAGACTGGTATCTCCTTCCTTTTGGACAAACAGATACAAATAAATAAAAGCACTTGCTAAACAGATGTTTACAGCTGCAGCTGCAGCTGCAGGCATTACTGGTCACTGAAGTAGCATAAATTTTGCCTGTAATAAGCTGTTTTCTCGCTATGTCCCTTTCAGCAGAAATGCCCTACAGGCTAATAATATAACACTGGTAGATCCAGGAGAATAAAAAAGAGCAGCAATATTCCCTCTAAAATGTATGATTTCATAAGCAACAATGACATTAATGCCTTCATAAAATACACCCTCCCTCTACTGTACAGCAGAATAATATTAAAGTTTAACAGAAAATATTTTTAAGAAGCATCATCTCTCAAGAGGAGAGATGGAAGTATTTCTCTGCACCATGTCTCTATTGTGATTTTTAGTACAACACTACATCAGAAACCAGTCACTGAGTGCTCTAGTGAAGAATACCACTTTTCTCTTTCTGCTGTGTTTACTCTTGGATGACATGGGATTCAAGAATGCACGCTTTCGGGCCTGAAAGCTGTGTTTTTAGTGGAGACGGTGACCTGCATTCATTTATGCAAGCTTTTCAGACGCATCCTGTGTGGATGTCAGACATCATCAGCAGCTGAAGACCAGCAGGCCTTTCCCCCTCATTCTCCAATCCCGCAGCGGGGGGGAGGCAGCGGCCCCCACAAAAGGGCCATTCTGCAGAGATAAAGCACGTCTCCTTCTAAAAGCACGAGTGCAACAATGCAAAAGCACTTATGCTGATAGTTCTCAACAAACCCCTGAACGCTGAAGCTTGGACTGATAAATATAAATGATCTCGACAGCTATATGAGGAATGTTCCCCCCCCCACAAAAAACACACACAAACCCTGTACCCCGCTCCCAAACCCCTTAGATTCATTAGATCTCTTTCTCTTGGTCTTCAGGCACAATAATGCTGCAGGAGGCATTCACCACAAGATATATAACACTGTCATTATCAATAGGCACCAAATCCACTTAATGGACAACAAGGTCTTCTGCCATTATCTATGCAGTAAACATGTCAGTGAGTTGGGTTTATGTCTGGCCAGAAAAATGAGGAAACTAAAGCAAATGCCTTGTGGATTACTTAAAATGTTGCAGAGTTGTGAAGGCGAAGCACTTAGAAAGCAACACATAAAAGTCCCTTGGGGGGTATGTGTGGTGCTGTCTTTATTGTTGTTGGCTATCAATGTCACAATACGTTTTTTTTGTTTGTTTGTTTGTTTGTTTGTTTTGCTTCATTCAGCAACTTTTCACAAGTTGACACCAAGTTGTAAGAGATACATAGGTATGGGCAAAAAAAAACAAAAACAAAAACAAAACTTCCAAACATGGATGTCCGGACAAGGCTTAACTGTGTGTTTATCGTTCGTGAGAAACGTTTACAACCTTTCTGATGAATGGCAGCAGTCAAGTAAATTAAATAATATCAAACATTTCAAGTGCAAAAATCCATAAATTTCCATCTCACTGCCAGAAATGCATTGTATAATTTCCAGCTACTCCGCTTTTTAGACAGTTTAAAAAGTTCGGCAACCCCCACCCATCATTTCTCACTTCTCTACTGGTGAGAAGTAGGGGTTTATGATGTATATATATGTATATATCAAAGAGTCATAGTTTGGTCATTGGTATGTGCAGGTTATTCCAAGGCCCCATCCACAGTTCCTCCTCGTCCGACTGTGTGCGGTCGCTGTGCGATTCTGCTGACAGCTGCGCTCGTGATGGCTCCTCGTTGTCCACAGCCGACTCCTGCTCGCCCGATTCGCTCGTCCGCTCAGGTGCCTGGGTGAGAGTCAGGTTGACCTTCGACCCCGAGCTCTCGGTTGCTGAGGCACTGGAAGCTAAAGACGGCCCGCCGCCACCACCACTACCATCGCCACCACTGCCACCACACCTTCTAAGGCTTCCGCCACTGAGGTCGTTGCACTCGACGGTTGCTGTCGCGACGACATCAGGCGTAGAGGAGGATGCCACAGGGTTACTGGAGGAGGCATCGTGCAAGGCCTCGGGGGCAGCATCTGACAGGTTGGGGCTGTTGAGTGGCAGTCGCTCCTCGTGCGTGACTGCCAGCCGGTCCAGCTTGCGGAAATGCTTGGCCAGGCGCGACGGTGAGCCAATCCCGAGGTTGAGGCCGCCGCCACCTCCGCCAGGCTTGAAGCTATTGGCCAGCGCTGAGCGGCGTGTGCGCACCACCGAGCCGTTTTGCGCCAAATACACACTGCCGTTCACACTTGTGCTGGGGGTTGTGCCGTGAGTGCCAGACCCCCCTGCAGGACGGCCACGTTGCCCCTCGGGGGCACTCTCTTCACCTGTGGAGCTGGTCTCGTACTCACGGTCCACCACTAGTCTGATGCGCTTCTTTCTCCCATACTGCAGAGAGAGAGAGAGAAAGATGGAGAGAGAGAGAGAGAGAGAGAGAGGGTCACAAACACTCAATCTAGAAAAGATTACGATTATTTTGTTCCACCCCACGCTAGGTCTAACCACACAAGACAAATATCAAGCAGAGAATCAATCATAAACACATGTTTTCATGAGGCAAAACCATTACTAAACCAGGGGAAGGTCAAGAAGAGAGAAAAAAAACAGTAATGGTTTGTCTGTTGAGTGTCTGTCTGTGCTGCTGACATCAGGGTAAGGCTTAGAATGTCCTAGAACATCTCGTTTCAGCTGTGGCAAATTTGTGCTGTGAATCGTGGTGCGTCAGTGAGTTTTCTTTAGTAGGTCTAGCTGATTCTTGATGGCTTTATGTATTATGATACATCAGTATACTGACAAAATCATCAATCAGAAATCATTGGGATGAAATCATTTGTGAAAAATGGCAAGAGGTACATTCATGTAAATTATTACTTTGTTGATACATTTTTGGTGATACATTGTTTACAGAATCACACACAATCTGATGTCAGCTTTCTTAACATTAGAAGAGAGTGCCAGAAACAGAATCAGCCGTGGAGAGAGCCTGTGGATGTGCAGAGAAGAGGAAGAGCATGCAGTTTTACACTTCAGACTGATACAGAGCTTCACAGGCTAAGATTGATGTAAGACATCCCACTCAGATCAGCACACCTGCACACCACCATGCTCTTTTCACACTGGAGAGAGAGAGACAGGGAAGAGAATGAGGGTAGAAGGAGCCTCTTGTCTTACTGGATGGTGCTGGGAGAGGTAAATGTTTGGAACTTAGGAATCTTGATGGGCATTTGAATCGCCTGTCCTGTCGTTGGAGCTGTTGCCATGACGACCGCCGGCTGTGTCCTCACTCTCGTTGTCCTCAGCGATGGGGGAGAGATTGTCCCTGGTGTTTGAGGAACCGCTGCTCTTAGTGCTTTTTCCTGAGCTGGAGCTCAGCAGGGTTCCTCCAGAGCTGCCAGACTTCTCATCTGTGGCTGACTGCCTACTTGCCGAATCACCATCATCCCCACCACTGTCGTCATCTTCTTTTTCCTCCTCTTCTTCAGAGGACTCTTTCTCGCTCACTTCTGCAGGTGTGTCCTCAGACTGCTGTGAATCCATGGACCTGCCAGACCTTGTGCTGCCACTGTGAACAGAACCAGATCTGGGAGACCTAGATCTGGACCTGGATCTGGATGTCTGACTGCTTGCTACTGTTCCTGAGGAGCCTGTCTGTCTCCTGGTCTGACTGGGTAAGGAGTCTGAAGTGGTCTTTGAGCTCCGCTGTCTGCTGCTAGACACTGATCCTCCACTAAGGCCTGCCGAGGATGTACGTCTGGACCCTCTGCGAGACAACTGGACAGAAGAGGAAATGGACAACTCCTCCGTGCCCCCAGATGAGACAGAGCCTTCCTCGTCAGAGTGTCTCTGTTGCTGCTGATCAGAAACCTCTGCTGAATCCGACTCTGGACTTCCTGTTGAGCCTTTCTCAGAATCAGATGCTGCAGACTCTGCGTCGGTTTCCATCTCCGTTTCGGACTCTTCACTGGATTTGGAACGTCTGCTCTTCGTCTCAGACATGCTCTCCTCCTCATCATCCTCTGATTCTTCAGTCCTCTGGCTTATGCTGTCTTCATCTGAATCTGAGATCTCGTCTATGTTGGTCCCACCTTGAGTATCTACTGTTGACGATGACGTGATGCTGCTCGTGTCCGATGGGGAGGTCGTTGGTGGAATTGTTTCTCTGCTCCCATTCCCTGATTCAGGGCTACTCCCGTCCCGTCCACTGTCTCCTTCCATCTTCAGGGAAACGTCCGAGTCCCCACTATCCTTCTCTAAGTGACCGGGTGTTATTCCCGCCCCACTGCCTCTGACGGAGACTCCGCTGACGGAGCTCACGGAGGGGACGCCACCACGCTCAGGGCTCCCATGGGGCCTCAGCCTCGTCTGGAGCTTGGCGGCGACGCTGATGCGGCTAAGGATCTTCCCCAGGCGAGCTTTGGCGGACGGCCTCACCTCCTTCGTCTGGAAATAGCTGCCGTCGATCACCAAGCCGCTGTCAATGCTGTCTGAGCGCTGGACTCGTGCCATGATGGAGAAATTGCCGTTCTCGGTGCTACCGGCGCTGCTGACCCCGTTGCTGTTCTCAGGAGGAGTGAGGGGGAATACTTTGGACTTCTTCCAGGGGGTTTGGTATGGCGAAGCCTGGCCGAGGGACCTAGACGAGGCTAGCAGCTTGCTCAGCTTCAACACGGCTTTGAACTTACGGCCGGCGCCAGATCTGGAGCTATCTGGCCCGGACTCAGTGCTGCCCTCCGGTGGCCCAGTTGGGTGCTGCTGCTGTTGCTGGTGCTCGGGAGATCCAAGGGGCTGGCCCCCGAAGGCCGGCCTTGGAGGAAGCCTCCCGACTGGGACTCTGCCCCCTGTCCCTCCCCTCTTGCCTCGCCTGGATACCTATCATGCCAAGTTACAGCAGCACACACCTTCAATACTCCAAAGATTTCATCATGAACACATACTGGTCATTACATTTCTCACAGCAACTTAATCATCATAATTCACTACTGTGACATCAAGATGTACACCCCTGATTCCATCTTTAACTGTCCTTCTTTTATTGTATTAATTATTGTAAAGTAACACTTTTATCTATCTAAGGCACACTGGATTGTCCTCTGAAATGCACTCAATCAGTAAATTTGCCTAGCCATATCCCCTCTGGAGTAAAACAGCACTTGTTACTGAACTGAAGCTTACATGGGGGTAATGAGGGGTAGCCAAAAGTGCTGTCCTGAATTGAACACATTGAGGAGAGCTAAATCAGCCATGCCTGCTTGTCTAACTCTTCGGGGAAATAGTTTGCCTTCAGGCAATCTTTTTCTTTCCCTAAATAAAACAGAAGCTAATCTGCTGTTGCAATCTTCATCATCATCACCATCATCATCATCATCAATCTTCTTCCTCTTCCCCCTCCAGCTCCTCTTCTTCAGAGAACTCTTTCTCACTCACTTCTGCAATGGTGTTCTCAGACTATAACCTCTGACGCTTATAATGGGTTATAACACTGCAGCACATAATAGGCCTATTGTAGATTCTTGCGTCTTCTTCAACATCTATATTTCAACCCCTGAAGGACATTCAAGGTCAAAATTCCTTCAAATTCCACCCACCATAGCCTACATAGATCAAGATTAATTGCAACGCTGAGAATTTTCATCATGAGAAATAGCCTTAGCCCTAAAGACAACAATTGAAACGAGAGGGGCTTGATCATACGATTTGAGCACTCATCAAGACTTTTTACATTGTGTTGAGTTGAGGTCTCCTGAGGTCTTTCACAAAAAAGAAATTCAATCACCTTCAATGACCCATGTCTATTAACACCTATTTTCAAAGAACTTTCAAGGCCTTTATTACTCTTATATTCACAAACTTCAAGGACCATTTGAAAGCCCTAGTATAATAAACAACCATACTTCAGTAAAACCTGGTGTACTTCTCCTAAAGATCAAATAGAGGATAGCTCTATCAGTGACTCAGTGACTAGTACAGACATATTTACAACTACTACAGCAGATCACAACTACTCTATTACCACACTAGCTACACTGATAGTGGTGCCTTTTAATCAAGCCTGGCAGAGGCAAATCTGGTGGGGGAGTCTACTGCTGGCTCTAACGGGGCTCCTACTGTGGCGGCCTTATTAATGTGTCAGTGTTGATCTCACAGGCAGACCACACCACTTCCTCCTCCTCATCGTAGCCACAGCAGCTAGGATAGCTTCTGCACAGAGTTCATGCTAATGTGAAGCAAACAAGGTAGAGGGTAGGAAAAGACTGAGCTGTAGTTAGCAGGTGCCTTAGGTTTGTTTAGACCCGTCAGCGCAGCCAGTCAGGACTCACCTCGCCCTCAGAGTCCTGTGGACTGTAGTAGTAGCTGCCGTCATCCTCCATGATGACTTCTCCGTACTCGTCATACATTCCTGACGGGGAGATCAGCTTCCTGCGGCTGCCATACTGAGGGAGATCATACCTGAAGGACAAAGGGGCAGGGGTGGGAGGGTGGGGGGTTTAGCAGAGTTTAAATGGACCTACAGCGTACCACACAAACATGGACACATACAACACAACATACACAAACATGCACATGCATGTTTACCTACATGCATGTTTGCAGTACATACACATACACTGCATATACAGTAATTTCCTATATATAAGCCGCATGTGTAAACTTCAGGTCAGTGTTTTATACAAACTAAAATACACAAATCAATGTATTAACCTCACCCTTGTAAACATTACCGATTCAATTACAATCAGATCAGATCAAGTAGAATGATGAAAAGAAATGCAATCCTATATTTAGCCCTCACCCATGTATTAACCTCATAGATGAAGAAATTTTGCAAAATCAGTGTATTGACCTCGGTTAATAATTGGGAAATTATGGTACATAAAAGGACACAAACACGCACACACACACAAACACACACACATACACACATGTGGTAGTTCACATGAAGCATGTATGCCAGCTCATGACTCTATGAGATAGCTTACAGACACTCCTGCATACCAATACCACATCCGGTCTTCAGCAGCACAATGTGAAATGCATTTAAGGACAAAAACTACACAAATACTATACCCACACACATGACAATGATTCTCTCTGCAAAGGGTCTGGCGTATTGGGGACGGGATGTCGGGGGAGTTGGAGGATTGTGTCAAACATTAAGTCCTTGACATTTTCATTCTCAATTTGCCAACACATCACAATGGCAGACAGTGGCTGTGTGCCCAAGGGACCTCAATTACAGGCAGGACAAGCAGTCCCCTCCTCAACACACACACACACACACACACACACACACTCACACACACACTCATACACATACCACAAAACACATACACCCTTTGGCTTCTTTCTTTTTGTCTGTATCTATCTGGGATGATTCACCCACGTCCTCCCCTTAATGGGATTTCTCATTCACGGGTATTTAGGCGAGTCCGCTGACACCCTGCTCCCCTTCCGCCCGCTGGCACGGAGCTCGTCTGAGTGCCAGAGCTCACCCACGGCACCTTTCTCGGCCCAAGCCTTTTTCACTGCCACTGGCGGTGCCAAGGTTGAGCCCGGCGCTGTTGGGACATCTTATTAGCGCCAGGGGTGCAAGACGGGACACCAGGGTCAGAACTGCTACAGCCAGGGGTGAGCCCCAGGTGAGAAGGATTTTGGCACTCAAAGGACTGCGTGTGTGTGTGGAGGGGAGGGAGTAAGTGAGTGAGGGAGCAGTCCGCACCTTAGGTGGCACCACAGCGCAGGGGATTACACAGGTGGCGCTGACACGCCGTGACACGACACAATTGGCACCGCGCCGAGATGTCACCTCGGTTTTCGTGACGAGGCAAGAGCAACCATGCGCAAAAAAAGAAAAAGTAACACAAAACTCCATGTGTGTGCCGAGATGCCACGGCAAACCGAAGCAGACGGAGAGATTAGGGTGGCATCAGCATGGTGGATTACGCAGCTGGTGTGAACGAGGCACCGCAGGGACCAGGCAGTCTTGTTCACGGGACTGAACAAGTGAGGACTGCATGCCGGTTTATTCTAGCTGAGTGGAGGCACCACCTCATCTGACTCATCTAATCTGAGGAAAGTCACTTCAAATGAAAACAAACCAGACGACAAACTTCGAGATGCTAAAAAGATGAAAGAAAGAGGAAGAAAACATACGCCAGTTGAGGAATTCCAAATGCTTTGCACAAAGTGAAACAATGTGAGAGAGTCTGGTGCACCAGGCTAATTACAATTTAGAAAAGAGCAAAGATTGACAGACAAAAAAACAAAACAACTGTGAGAGAAGTGCTGACTCTCCAGACACTTCCTGACACGCACCGGCGACAAATCAATGAAACAAATTGATCAGTTTGAACAGGTGTGCTACTGTTTGGTGGTGAAGGCAGACCACGGTGGTGAGATTCCACTGTTCCCCGGCACGCTTGTTATGATGTCATCTCTGCTCTATGGCAGGGGAGGCTCCAGAGAAATGAAACATTGCACACTTCACTGCAGCATCACGGACATGCATTGATTCTTACAAACTGCAATTCAATACCAAACAATGTTATTTCCCCCAGTCCACTACATTTAGAATGTTGAAATATCTGGCTGCATATTTATAAATTGTTTGGGCGTGGAGTTCATAAAGTTCAAGCTTGGCTATAACGTAGAAGCAAGATCCATATCAATGACGATGGCAATGAACCCAAGATTTCCAAGGGGCGGCACTGACGCATATCAAAATGTCCCTGTACACAATTGAACAGCCCAACAACCAATAGGAGAAAAGAATGTGGTCAGACGTATCAACCAAAACTGCTTCAGTGGTACTACTTTGACATCATTCATTGCGTTAAGCCCGTCTAGAGACTCTCTGATCCCGCCTATATCAAACAGATTGATGTGATTGGTTCTTGTTGCTTTTTTTGGCGAATTGCTGATGAGCTCATGGTCAGACAGAGCTTAAATTCTGTGCACAACAGTGCAACAGCATGACTGTTATCAACAATAACAGCATGACTGTCATACTGTTAGATTTCCTAGTCCTAGGCAGGTACAAAAGTTGGAATTAAAACTCCAAACTCCAAAAAAACTCCTAATGCACATAACTTCTAGCACTGTGTGTGTGTGTGTGTGTGTGTGTGCCATTGCCCATGGCAATTATGCAGTTTAGTCTGAGGAGAGAAAATATATGGCTATCAGATGACTGAGATGTGTGTGTGTGTGTGTGTGTGTGTGCATGCTCATGGAGATTCTAATTAAAAGTTGAAAAGCGGAGGAGAGGAGAGGTAGATGTATCTGTTACGCATGGGCACCGGCACCGGCACCGGCTGAGAGATTCAGAGCTTTCATCCCATGAAATGATCATCATCGTCTCCCTCGAGTGTAGTAGAGAGAGAGAGAGAGTGTGTGTGTATGTGGATGAGTGTATATATGTGTGTGTGTGTGTGTGTGTGTGTGTATGTGAGAATGTATGTGTGTGTGTGTGTGTGTGTGAGTGAGTGGGTCCGTGTGTATGTCTGTGCGTATGTGTGAGTGTGGGTGTGTGATGGATCCCTTGAGCTTAATTCAGCATGTGTGCTGCTGATCCAATCTGCATTGCCAATGTCTCATCTAGTAGCTGCCATCTGGGCTTTTCTCATTGTGGGGCCTGAAGACTGATTGGCCGAGACAGTTGTGCTCAGGACAGAAGACCAATCACAGACCCCCTGCTACTTAAGCGGTCCGCATTCATCACTAGCTGACACGATCAATGCAGAGAAACTCTCAGGGCTAATGCATTTGATGCACACGCACATGCATGTTGGGCGCACACACACACACACACACACACACACACAGACACACACACACGTACGCATATACAAATGAGATGTGGTCATGTGCACAATAGTCTTGAACACTGAATTAGCCAGAAATGTGTGTGTCTGTGTGTTTGTGTTTGTGTGCATGTCTGTTTAGCATGCATGCAGACTGCAGAGACATAAATGGCACATTCACTCAAGAGTGTAGCCTGTTCATAATCCTTTGTAGAACATAATGACTGCCATGCCTCTCTCTATTAATAATTCATTTTTGAATGCCTCATTCTCTCTTTTCACAGGCTTCAGTTCTTCTGTGGACATTAGACTATACCACTGCTTTGTCAGGCTACAACGAGCACTGTTCTTGACAGCCACACTCCTCACTGTGTCGTATGCACAGGGGTGTGTGTGTGTGTGTGTGTATGCGTGAGAAAGAGTGTGTGTGTACGTGTGTGTGTTTTATGTGTGTGTGTGTGAAGGCACATAAGTGTCAGCTGTTTTCCAAAGCAACAGGCCTATGTGTGTGTGCTGAAGTCGCTCACCCGTGTTCATAATTATAGTAATCCTGGGTGTAATAGTCCTGACCAGGGTCGATGCCCGACTCCATTGAGAGCTCCTGAAGAGAAGAGGAGACTCATTATCCATTCAAACAGACACAAAGATAGAGTGTGTGTGTGTGTGTGTGCGTGTATGTGTGTGTGTTAGCAAGATAAGGAATAAAAGATATACAACGGAAGAAAAAAAAACACAACACAAAGAGACCTAATGAGTGAACAGTGAGAGAAAAAGAACTGAAAAAACCCCACAAAAAAACAAAAAAACAAACAGACAAGAAGGATGGTGCTTGAGTCAGACATAACTAGGCTGCATGAGGAGAGAAAACAGAGGCACACAAGTAAGGAAACAATGAGAGAAAAGAGAGACAGAAATAAAGACAGATGAAAACGTAAGAAAAAGTACAGAGAAATAGAGAGAGGGAAATAAAGAAAGAAAGAAGGAAGAAAGGAAGGAATGAGATAAAAAACAGAAAAAAGAAAGAAAAAGTAATAAAAGACTGAAGGAAAGAAATGAATGACAGATGACAGAAAGAAAAGAAAGACAGAATGAGAGAATGAGAGAACCATAGCAGCTAATGGAAGAGGACTACAGAATACTGCCCCAGGCTGAACAAAAGAAAAAACAGGGAGACAGGAAGGAAGTCAGTCTACCTCAGGACGCAACAGAGAGGGCCGCAGAAGTTGTTGCTGCTGCCATCAGAGAGAGAACAGAGAGGATGGAGAGACACAGGAGAGGAGGAGAAGAAAAGGGGGAAGAAGAAGCAAAGAAAGAGCATTAAAACAATAAAGAGCAGGAGTGAAGACGAGGAGAGGGAAGAAGAGGTCAGGGTTGAGTCTGACAATACAAAAACAGTCCATTTTGCCTGTCTGCCTTCTTATCTCCATCAATCACAAGTTCGTCGACTCAGCAGTTTTGGGATAACACCCACACACCTCAATATCCCCAGAAACACACACAAAAAAACAGCCCCCTTTCCCTCTTTCTTTCTTTAAGACTGATCGAAAAATCGTTTTTTTTTTCTTTTTTTATCAAGCACAATCTACTGATAAAAATGGACTAGGGCTTTTTTTAAGCAAAGACAAAATGCCGTCCAGGAGAAATATAATGTTCTTTTTTTTTAGTTCAGGAGGGGAAAATGAAAACACTTACCTCCTGATGCCCATAGCCTCTCCTGTGATGGACAAACATAGTGGAGAGAAAACAGGGAGTAAGATTATGGGAGATAAACGGCCTGTGGGCATTGGGAAAGTTAAGCATTACAGATGCTGTGCAATCCTCCAGAAATGGGGTTGCTTAAATCAACTCTCCTGTTCCTAATCCCCCCACCCCACCCCACCCACACCCTTCTCTCCCTTTCAGATGTGAGGGCATGGTGATGGAATGGTGCACTTTACTTGCAATAGCTGACACAAAACACATTACTCATAAATCTGTTCTGTTATTACTTCTTAGTCAGCAAAAGTGCATTAAAACAGGGGCTTGGTGGGGCTGTGAAAAAGAGAGAAAGAGAGTGAAAGACAAGACATGAACGATGCAGAGAAAGAATATAAGGATGTAAGTGGATTCTGAAGTGACATAATAAACATTTTAAAGATTTTTTTTTTTTTAGCTTTTTACTTTTCTGTATCATGTCACTGTCTCCTTTCTGCACTTTTACACTAAGGCTGCAATGATTAATCAATTAGTAGATCAGTTGTCGACAATAGAAAATAATTGGTAATGATTTTGGCAATCAATGCATTGATTTATGTTATTTCATAAGGAAAAGATTCTCTGACTGCAGCCTCTCAAAATTGAAAATCATCAGTTCTACTTACTCCTCTGTGACGACAGACTAAATCTATCTTTGGCATGTGGTTTGGAATGAGAACAATCTCAGGGTCTGAGAAACATATTTTATCATCATTTTTTGACATATATTTAAATTACTGAAGAAAATAGTTGATACATTATGAAATTAATCATTACTTTTTAGCGCTATTTACATAAAATAATCTTAAGAAAAGGATATACTGGAAACCAGTGTCACTATGAGAGCAGACACACACTTTCCCAGCCTAATCCTGTACACCTTGTTCCCAAAAACATTTCAGCAGCGGATCTAAAAATCTGTGTCTGACGCTGACCAACATGTTTTTCAAAGTTCATGTTTTTTTATCTCTAAGGCACACAAGCACCTCTGTGACTGTGTTTGTTGTCATGAAGAGCCATAGAGTTCTAATGACCTCTACACCTGTGCTCACCTGTGATGGACAGCTAGTATGACTGGCATCTCCTACCTGTGTGGAGAGTGAATGGGGGTTTGAGGGGGGAAGAAAAATGTCCTGTTTAACATTGCAGAGCTGGTTGAGCAGTTTCACAAGGCCCTGGCCCAGCTTTGTTTGGAACGCTTGCTACGGGAATGTGCAGTCTCGTTCAGAAGCCAAGGGCAGTCGCATGCTGATGCAAATCAAATGCTGTGCTCACATCAAAAACGTGATCCGTCCCCACACTCATGAAACATACACCCTCTATCTGCCACCAACAAAAGCTTCTTATTTGAATGCAAATTAAGATTTTTTGCATTTTTGACAGTATGCTCTTTTGGGTTTTGCCACGGTTTTCTGTCTGTGTGTCGCCACATTTTTTGTCTGAGGTATCTGTGTGTGTTTGTATGTGTGTGTGTGTGTGTGTTTGTGTATGTGACCATATTTGTGCGTGTATGTTTCTGTGTCTTTCTAGTTCTATACTATACTACTACTATACTATAACACATGAACAACGTGGCTTGATTCATGTTAATTCACGTTGATTCATGTGTGCTTGTGTGTGTGTTTGTATGTGTTTGTATGTGCGTGTGTTTGTGTGTGTGTGTGTGTTTGTATGTGTATGTGTGTGTGCTCATATGAGTGTGTGTGTGTGTGTGTGTGTGTGTGTGTGTGTGTGTGTGTTTGTATGTGTATGTGTGTGTATGACCAAGCAGAAGAGCCACAGTGGGAGCTGTGATCTGCAAGGAGCCTCCTATCTGCTCACACCTACACACACACACACACACACACACACACACACAAACACACACACACAAGCACAGGCTGGAAATTAAAATTCCCTGCAGGCATCCGACCATCACAGCCAAATTGCTCCAATTGTTCTCTGATGGGGGCGTAATGAGGAACTCAGAATGAAGATTTATCACTAAACAAGGATATGTGACTTTCAGACTTCCTACTCCCCCGTCTTACTTTCTACACACACACACACACACACACACACACACACACACACGCACACACCTTGTAATCCTGTTCCCTTTTCACATTGCATCTTATTCCCTTTCACTGCTATCCATCCTCGAAGGAATTCTCACCCCCCCCCCATCACCACCACACACACACACGCACACACACACACGCACACGCCATTTCCCCCTCCAGTGCTCCATCCTAAGTGACCAATGACACTCATCCGATGAAATTCCTCTCGCACCTTTCTCTCCGGAATATTCTGCCTTGTCTCTGGACACCTTGTGATGAATAAGGGGCTCCATTAGAGAGCTGGCCCAGGCCAATCCAGCCAGCGCTGAAACAAATGGAATCACTGCAGGGGCCCCGACCACTGGTTAATTAATAACACTCAACTATCTGCTTTCCAGCATCTGCCTGTTTGCCGTCTGGCCCCTTCGCTGTTGGGCCTTGGAGGGACACGCCTGGAACGCTCGCTTGCTTTGCTCTACTGCCTGCGGAACACACACACACACACACACACACACACATACACATACATGCATGCCTGCAAAACACACACACACACACACACACACACACACACACACAGACACACGCACGCACACACACACCTACATGCATGATGGCACACACACACACACACACACACACACACACACACACAGATGCGATGCCAAGGTAGTGTGACCGAATGAACGCTCATCGTTCTTCTACAGCGGGCACAAGTGACACCGCAGCAGGAGGTGGCTATTCATCTCTGGACACACCTCATGTGTGATTTGAGAGAGGGAAAAGAGAAACAGAAATAGAGAAAGAGAGAAAGAGAGAGAGAGAGATATATAGATATGGATGGATGGTTGAGGGTAGTCCATATATTTTCAATGAAATCTGCCAAACACACACATACGCACACAAACACACACACACACACAGTGCCATCAGCATCCAAACAAAGAGTTCACCTGTCAGGCTGTGGTTCCATGATGCAACTTGATCAAAACACTCCCTTACAGCTTGCAGCTGTAGTGCTGTTTACATGCTTAATGAGTGCATCTGAATGTCTAACCTGGGAATATCCACTGACAGTAATTCTGTCTTTACAAAAGGCCATTTGGACCAATACCATATGTCCGCTGTTAAATTAATTACCTAATCTGTTCATTTATTAGTGATGAAAAACAGACAAGGGAACATTTCAGTAAACTTACAATAACATTGCCAAGCTGACCACGATGGGTAGTCACATGATATCATTGTCGGAGTTTTTGAAGTTAAAACCGAAATCCGATTACGTTTTTGGTTGTTGCTGCTGCTAATGTTGTTGTTGAGGTGAAAAGGCTTTAAAAATGCATAAGTGCAGTACAGATGAATCTGGTGCAACACCAGGAAAAACCCATTAAGGACTCACCTTTGCTGTCAACAACAAAAAACTACACGTTGTAAGTTTGATACTTTTCAGATGTTTTGGATTTACTGATGTAACATATTTGGTGAGTATATGTCTGTCTATACCGAGTTAGAGTGGAGGTAGACAGGACATAAATTAGATACGAAACGTAGGATATGGAAGAGAAAGGTTGTGGCTGACATCTTTGAAACCTGAGCAAAATTCCTTCTCTGCATTTCACCTAGTCGTGCTTAGTGATTACACACATGAGCGTGCATGTGTGCATGTGTGTGTGTCTGTGTGTGTGCATGTGTGTTTAGAGATTGAGTGACCTAAAGGAGTACAAACTGAACTGTGACAATGGAAACACTGGAATCAATCCTGTTATCTCCCCATTTATTCACTCCCTTCCATTTAGTTATTGATGCTCGTAGTGCTTCCTTGAAAATGAAACTCATTCATTTGCTGTTTACGGCCTTGTGTGCTAAACAACACGGGTCTATTAAGAGACAAGGAGACTGGGACTGGGGCCTCAAACCCCAACACAGGTGATAACAGCGAAGCCTGTGGTGAAGCTGGGGTGGACCCCTTGAGTAGGTTATCTCGTTTAGACTGGGATTAGACAGAAACGCCGGCAGAATCGGGCCGTGGTGCGTGTGTGCCTGACCAGGAGAGGAGAGGGGAGGGAAGGGGAGGGGGGCTGAACAGAGAGGCATCGATCGAATGATCAATCTCAGGGATTTGCATTCTGTGTCTGATAACCTGATGGTGGAGCTGCTGCAGGTGAGGCTTACATATGCAGAGGCAGACTACTTGGCCTAGTGTGTGTGTGCATGTGTGTGTGTGTGTGTGTGTGTGTGTGTGTGTGTGTGTCTACATGCTTGAAAAGAAAATATATATATAGAGAGAGAAAGAAATTATATGTGTGTGCGTGCAAGAGTTTTGTCTCAGTGCGTGCATGATGTGTGTGTTTGTATGTGAGTGAGAGAGAGAGAGAAAGAGAGAGAGAATTTGTGTGTGTGTTTGTGTGTGTGTGTGTGTGCTGGGGGGGGGTGTGTGCAATGCTATGATAATGCTATTGACAGTGTAGTATTTAGCACTGACGCCCCACATAAGGAAAAGAAAGTGCTTGGATTCATTCTTATTCCATAATGCAATTTCCCGTCTAGAAGCTTCCCACACTGAGTCATCCAGTAACTGGAAATATTATCAGTATCTAGACTCGTGCACTTGGCAAAATAACTACCCGGGCAAAAGACTGCTTCACCACCTCAAATGGCATCAGCTTGGGCATTTTTTTTTGGCCTATTACTGCCATATACCTTTCATATTGGCCTTTGCCTGGTCTCCTTTTTCACTCTGTTCTCATTAGACGATGGAGGTGGTTAGTGGCTGCCTGAGGAGGTCCAATTGCCTGTGACTGCACTGGAAAGGAAAGCCGATAGGTGCACCTCATAAGTGCCTCTGTGCCAGCTAGACTCACAGCTTTTGTGAATTCCACGGTGCAGGGATCGACCACTTCAGCTGCAAGTTTGTCGACAGTGACAAGCACAAGAAGCTCAAAGCGCGCGCATGTGTGTGTGTGTGTGTTGCCCTCTGCAAGTCGAGCCTATGCTGAATTGACTTCGCCAGATAAGAAAGCTTTTACATAATGCATTGGAGCTTAAACATACCCAAAGCACCTGCGTGATGGCATTGAAACCAGACAAAAAGCAAAAAGAGAAAACGAAAGAAAGAAAGAAAGAAAGAAAGACAGAAAAAAAGAAAGACAGACAGAACCAATGAGAGACAGAGAGCAGGAAACATGGACTTGAGCAATGTTTTTATGGAATACATGTACATGTGCAGCCAAGTAAAACTAAATTATAGTCTCATTTCAAATTCCTCCCCGGAGAAAAGCCTTCAGACAAAGTTAAGTGAACACGGAACAGAGCCTTCCGGGTAACCAAATTGACTGTCAAAAATGACAAAAAAAAAGAAAAAGGAGAGAAAGAAAGAGAGAGAAAAAAACAAAAATGGAAACCACTGCTTCCATTCATCTTTTCCAAACCTGTCGCTGTGATTTAAAACACTTACTTATCTAAATATATAACACAGGTCCACACACACACACACACACACACACACACACATACAGGCAAACAAGCACAACCTTATTCTGAATTCTGAAATTCACAAACTGAAAAAAATGTTTACAAAAGAACCCCTAACCCCAATCCCTGCCAACCGCACACACAATCCCCCCCCCCCCCCACACACACTTCCCAGTGTTAACAATACCTGAAGAAATACCAGGCAATACACAGACAGAGAAAAAGTGTAACACTGCAACACACCGGATGAGAGGAACATACAAACAAAGAAAAGAGCAAAAACAAAATGAGTCTGTGATGAAGAGCAACAAAATGAGTCTGGAAATTACAGAGCTACAAAGAACTGAGAGAGAGATAGATAGATAGAGCGAGAGCGAGAGAGAGAGAGAGTCTGTGGGGGCGGGGTGAGAGAGAAGAGAGATGTTGGTTTGTTCGAGTCACAGGCTGGTGGACTGCGATGGAAAGCGTTTCTCCAACTCCTCCACGATGGAGTCCATGTTAGGGTTGGGGGGCGGCAGCACGGCAATGGCCTCTGCATGGACCTCGGCCACCGGGTCCGCCGCTCCATCCCCTGCTACGTCTGGCACTGCCACCACTACCATAGCCTCCTCCCCGGTCTCAATCTCCATAGACTGGGGCCTGGACACGGCTTGGGGGGCCTCTGTTTCTTATCGATCTGACTGTACATGTTGGCAACGGATTTCTCGATATCCGCTATGTTCTTGATGTTCTTAAGGATGCCCTTCAGCTCACGGCGGGGCGCCTCGGGCTCCTGCGGGGCCAGCGGGGGTGGAGGGGGTCGGAGCGACACTGGCCGCAGGTTGGTGATTGCCGGCAAGGGGGGCAGCACGAACGGAGAGGCGTTCAGCGGAACCGACGGGTTCGGAGAGTTCGAAGGAGGTGGGAGAGGAGGTGGAGGGGGTGGCGGGGGGTGTGGGGAGGACTGAGGGGGAGACTGGGGTGGGGTGATGTAGGAGACAGGTGAGGGGGAGGTCGGAGGAGAAGGGGGGGGTTGGTTTGGGGGAGGTGGAGTGGGAGGAGGTGGTGGTGGGACGTCGGGTGGGTCGGGGATGATCTCCACGGTGACAGAGTAGGGCTCGACCTCGGCGGCAAAGCTGGCCCGGAACTTGCGGAGCGCCGGAGGGGTGGGCTTGTGGGACGGCGGGGGAGACGACCCGTCGATCTGGGTGACCACGATCGCCGGGGGCCCGTCTGGCGCCGGAGACATCGGTGGAGGAGGAAGTGGCGGTGGCGGTGCCGGCCCCTTGTCGGACGTAATCAGCAGGAAGTCCAGCGAGCCTCTGGACTCCCGATTCTGCCGCTGTTTGGTGTCCTGCAGAGCCTGCTGCTCAAACTGCCTCGCCTGCTCCTTCACGGACAGCTTCGGCCCGATCCCTCCTCCGCTACCACCGCCGCTACCTCCGCCTCCTCCGCTTGCGATCTCATTCATCCCCGCGTCTCGCCCTCGACTCCTCTTCAGCTGCGGTTCCCAGTGACCCCCTGATCCCCTGCTGAGCACGGCCTTCCTCCGCAGCGTCTCGTAGGCGTTCCCGCCGCGCAGCCGCGAGGGCAGCGTCCAGGCGTGGCCCGAGCGCGTGTCGCAGGGCAGCGGAAAGCGCGACAGCACCCCCTTCAGGCGCCGGCGCTGCGGCGAATGCGTGCCGAGCAGGTCGCGCCGACGCTGGGCCTTGCCCTCGGCACCGGGGCTGCTGAGCGTGCCGTCGTCGGCGTAGAGCGGGTTGTGCGTGGTCACCGGGTGCTCGTCCGACAGGAAGGTGATGTTGCTGCTGGACTTGGGCAGGTTGCTGAGCAGGACGCCGTTGGCCTTGCCGCCGCCGCCGCGGTGGTTGGAGAGGGAACGCGTGGTCAACGTGCTGATGAGGCGCTGCCGGTCACCCCCCTCAACGCTTTCGCCGTGATTGCTTCAGATCGCAACGGTGATGTGTGTCGAGGGAGGAGGAGGGTGATTGAAGATTGAAGGAGACAAGGAGGAATAAGGGAGAGAAACAAAAATAAAAAGAGAAGAGACAGAATGGCTTGAATGGAAAAAACAGACAGATAGAAATAAACAAACAGCATGACATGAGAATAGGAATGAAGGGGGTTTTACTTCAGAATAGAAAAAAGAGCAAATATTTGGTCTCTCTACAAACTACACTACAGAATATTAAAGGGTTGTTAGTTTTTGGAAATGAGTTGAGCACGCATACTTACAGCCTTTTAAGAGAGCCCGAATATTTGCAAAAAACTTCAACTACCAACAAGCAACAGACTCCTGCTTTTTAAACGACAAAAATTAGGGATTTAAAGCACACATGGGATGACTGATTGGCGACTCAGACCTGCAAACCACCCAGCACACTGGCTGCACTGTGACCAGCAAAGACCTCAGCCTAAGCTAACGCTAACACATCCCCCCTCCCATCGCTGCCCAAAACAAATCTAGCGTGGCCCTGTGGACCAAGTGAGTGGATAGAGGCAGGTGTTAAGGAGCTTATCTATCACAAATAGGGAAATGTGTGGCTATCGCGGCTACTGCAGACCCCGGCCAAAAATGTCCGGGAGGAAGGGAGCTGAGAAGAGTGCTGAGTCGGCTAAGCAGCAAGGCCTTGCTGTCTGCCAGACGACACGTCCAGCGTGACCTTTGCTGTGTGACTGTCAAAGCACTTCTCCGCTGTACATACACAATGAAGCCTTGGGACTGCATCAAACTAAGCTGGAAAACACTGGGAGCGAAGCCAGCTAAGAGAAACTACTGGGATACAAACTTATACTAACGGCACTCGAGTAGAACTTGCTACGGCACATTAAAACACCCACCCACACACACACACACACAAAGCACACACACACACATACACATACACACACAAAACAAACACACACACACACACTTATCACATTCATCAAGCAAACATTTATCAGATTTACTTACTTAAGCCTGATCCATACAAGATAATTAGCAATGACAAAACAGAAAAAAAACAACAAGAATTGTAAAAGCAATCATCTACTGGGCTTTGGCTTAACAGAAATAAAATGGCCGCTGAGAGCAATGAGCACAGTAGTGAGGAAGACAAAGCCAATCATGAGAAATCAGATGATGCTGGTGATGATGCAGACAGCGGTACCCAGGTGAGAATACGCAGGATGGGTGGAAGAGTGGTGGCTGGCTGTGTGATGAGTCACATTTGAGTGACTTTAAAAGGGGAGTAGTGCACACAATCACAATCATCATCATCATCGACATCATCACTGTCATTGTCGTCATCAGGCTGGCCCCGGGCACCAACCCCGCAGAGGCACAGTGGTGGCAGTAATCATGTTCCTGTTTTTCACCCGGACATTATGAATTCACTGGGGGGAGGTGTGTGTATGTCTGTGTGTGTGTGTGTGTGTGTGTGTGTGGTGGGGTATGAGTCGGTGGAGCAGATTACTCATAAATGAATAAAATCTGAAGCCTTTCAGAATAGCTCAGAGCAGCAACAACTCCTTATCAGCTTGAACAACAACCCCCACCCCATCCCACATCACTCGGACATAACAAATATGGACTGATAAAACCGTTGCTTCTTTTCATGTGTTGCATGCAATGCAGAGGGGTCAGATAGGGGTCACAGATTGTGTTAATCATTAAAAAAAACAAAAACACTCGTGCTGAAAAAAGTCCTACTCTGCCAAGCCAAGCCAAGGAAAGAAAGAAAGAAAGTAAGTTTCTGACTGCATGGGTAAGTGAAGGAAGCAGAAGCAGAAGTAGCTGGAGCTGCACAGACACACCTCATTAAGGCTGAAAAACCAGGGCTGAGCCACCAAATGGCTTATCGATAAAAATTAATTATATTTCCATCATCACCGGGGCCCTGTGTGAATTAATATTTCAATTATCTTAAATTGACATCCCTTTCCTCCCCAACGCACTTTTACTTTCGGAGACGGGATGGGGAATGGTGGCACACGGGGTAATTGCACAGCAGTTTCAATGTAATAAAAAAAGGAGAAAGAAATCATTTCCTTATTCCAAATTGTGTTTTCATGGAATATGAAATCCTATTATGTTAATAGCAGCACATCTCCCAGGCATGAAAGAGAGAGAAAGAGAAGGCAAGAGAGACAGAGAGATAGAGTGACAGAGACAGAGAGAGAGAGTGAGAAAGGAAAAAAAAACTGCTGAGGTATGACCTAGACAGTCTGACGGGTATTTCTCCATCTGCAGAGTCCTAGAGGAGGGGTTATAAGCATCTCTTTCTTTCTGCCTCAAAGAAGCTGGACCTACTTGTCAAGGAACTTCCATATTTAGCTTAGCCGCTAAGCAGTGTCATACTGGCACACTGGCTATGAGAAGTGACTCAGGTTTGCGAGCTTAGCTCAGAACAATGTTTCTGGCTAACAGAAGAATTAGTCACAAATATGAATCTGAGTGAGCCTGATTTGAGTGAAGAACGAGAGTAAAAAAAAAACAAAGAAACAAACAAACAAAAAAACCCAGCAAAGATCTGGATGGAAAAAAAATATGAAATGAGTGAGTGTGAGTGGGCCAGAAACAGAAAGGAAAGGAGAGCCTAGTGAAGTTCTTCGCGGGGAGAACACCTGGTGTTGCCTGCCACTGCACGGCATGTAGCAGACAGCCATAGCAGGATGTCAACGTGTTTCCCCCCCTAAAAGCTAGCGTGTACCCAGGAGCTTACAGTAAAGTACTGTGAAATATACCAGAGGCTTAGCACTATCCTCTTACTTACTTCCTGGGCCTCGCAGAACATCCTCTGTCAACGACAGGATGTGAAAAACATCAACAGTGACAATTTAGGCTACATCAAGGTTCCATTAACTATTATTGGCAAGGCTTACAGCGAGAAGAAAAAAATCTTTGCTTCAAGTTATCGGACATTTTTGAAGGCCTTGGCTAATTGCCTATTTTCTAATCTTAAAATGGCCTGGCCCACGCCTGTGCCCAGGCACAGTGCCTGAACACTTTATTTATATATTTATTTATTTGGACAGCAGCTGGACACTTAAAGACCTGCATTAGTTAAGGTAGTGATTCACAAGAAAAACAAAAGGCTCAGAATTAATAATGTGAGAGTAACATCAAGCACTGATTCATAATTTAGGCCAACAAACTCCTTTATCTATTAATGTTGATTAATTTTAATTAAAGAAACCTCAACGGATTGCACTGCCACCTCACACAAAGTGAAGTAAAAATCTGTAGCCGACTTACATGGTGCTGTCTCCCAGCTCCTCGTAGAGATTGTTAGTGGCGGCTCCCGCTGATTTGCCCGTTGGCAGTGCCATTTGGATCCGAGCTGTTTTTGCACATTCTGCCTGTCGCCTTCAATCACACAAGTCGACAATAAGCCATGAAAAAGTCATAGCAAGACATTTGTTGAAGCATACGAACACGCAACTGGATGGAATACAAACTCGTAAATTGCAAATAATATCCCGTTCTGTCACAAACTAAAAGATTGATGACTACATGTTTTATGAAAGCAATATAACAAGCTAAATGTTACGCCTGTGGTAAAAAGACTGAGGTCACGAGTTCAAGTTAAACTCTTCAGCAAGAATACACTATGGAACAGCCATTATGGATCAATTTAAAGGTCCTATATGAAATTTTGTAGGCTTTAAGGCTAAAAGCACTTCGACTGTATTGAATACAGTGCCGCACATGGTGCACACAGCATTACAAGAGAGAGCTGAGTCGATAGGTGCATTACACATTTACATTTATGCATTTAGCAGACGCTTTTATCCAAAGCGACTTACATTTTGTCAGCTATCAATCGTTCAGGGCCAGTCTCCCCTAGAGCAACTTAGGGTTAAGCGCCTTGCTTAGGGGCACAACAGTGGCAGCTGGGATTCGAACCCATACACATTATATAGCCATGTTGTTGACAACAGCCAGTGAGAGATTCTGGGATGAAAGTGCCACTAATAACCAATGGGGTGTGAATATGAACATGTTTTCAACCCAAAATGCATTGTTGGTTGCAGTCGACTGCAGCCAACTAGTTAATGTGGAATGCACCTGCTGCTAGAAATTGTTTACAACAGAGAGCAGAAAGTTTCTGACATTATGTCAACATGGTTGTTTCTTCATGTTCTGCTGACATTTGAAGGTCATGTCAAAATGTCTAAAATGAGTGCACTCTCCATAATTACCATTAATGAGAACATTACTAGTTTATCATGATGAGGCTGTATATGATACTGGAATCTAATAGCTTGTGCTGAACGCAGAAACCATTGAAGTGCAAATCACTCTGTATCTGAAGGGGTCATTTAAGTAAAACCCTGGGTCTCCTTTCACTTTCTCCAGCCCAAACTTTTCTTCCTCTCTCTGTGACTAAACACTCGGCAGGTCACACCAGGCCAAGCACGTACTGTATGCACTGATAAAAATCTCAGATTCAGACGGTGACTCCCGCATGTTCAAAGAAACCAATTTTGCCAGCATATTTTTCATGCACCGTCTCAGACAATAATATTGCACTGTTCTCTTAAGAAAAAAGAAAAATAAAAAATAATAAATAAATAAATAACCTTGCAATAGCCTGAACTGAGGAACAGGGGCCAGGGTGGATGTGCTTTGAATTCTTTTTTTTTTCCTGAAGGAGAGCACTAGCTGTTAAATGCCTGCAACTATGACGATCGATAAAGACATCATACTCACTCTTTAAATCTGATGAAGTAGACGATGATGAAGAAGCAGGAGGAGAAGACAAGGCCCAGGAGATGAGCGGAGGACAAAGAGACAAAGTGACATCAGACTGATGAATAAGTTATGCACTGCCTTAACAACGCCCGTAAACCATGCATTGCAATCAACCGTAAAAGATCTTAACAGCCTCATTTAAAACATCAGGACACTTGGCGGTGACTGAGCTGAATCTGTACAAAAACAAGCAAAACACAAACATAATAAAAGCCCTGTTCCTATTCTATTAGCGCAGGGTGATTACAGCGCTAGCTCAGCGCTAACGTGCGCAGAATGTTAAAAATGGTCCTTCCTTTGAAATGCACAACAATGATCGTCTAATATTTGTCTCGAGTGGCGTTAATTAAAACTGCTTTCACGCCATGTGAGTGCAAGATTGGCACTAAGAAGTGTTGCAGTGGTGATTTAGGGAGACTTAGTGCAAAGACCACGAAACACACACACACAAACACACACGTACCTTAACATGCCTGCGGAGGCCTGTTCCTGTGTGTGTGTGTGTGTGTGTGTGTGTGTGTGTGTCGACAATCACAATACAATCCATTATTACACAAAGATCAGAGCATGTGTGTGAGTGTGTGTGTATGTTTGCGTGCGTGTGTATGTGAGAGTGTATGTGAGAGTGTGTGTGTGTGTGCGCGCGCACACGTGTGTATGTTCGTGCGTATGTGAGTACTCACTGCCTGTAGGTGATGATGACGATGAGGATGGCGGGGATGCAGCAGAGGATGATGATGATGGCCAGAGCCAGGAGCGCTCCCTCCGTGTAGCCCACCGTCTGCACCGACTTCTTCACGCTGGCCACCACGTCCGGCGTGCGGATCTCCAGGATGCGCCCGCCGCGGCCCAGGTACGGCTGGAACTCCTTGTTGATGTCCAGCAGCTTCCCGTCCAGGAACCTGTACACACACACACACACACACACACACACAAACATACATATGAAAGTGACATAATTTATATTAGAATTTATAATATATAGTTTATAGTTTCTATAAAACATGTCCCTTCCATTTTCTCCCTGCCTCGTGGTCCCGTCTGGACTGGTTTGAGCCATGCATGTCACGCAGGCAGTGTGCAAGCTTTAACCTGAATGTGAAACTGCTCCACTTTAAATTTGGCAAAACACTGGAAATGATGGGGTGACTTTAAATAGGTTTTAAAAGCGTCTAACATCACCACATCAAGACTAAAGAGATTAGTGATGGGGGTGAGAGGTGGTGGTCATTATTTTGGTTTTCATAACCTGCAGCCACATGACATAATTGGTGACATACTACAAGAGAGGGCACGTTCGTTAAGCTCCATGTTCTATTTTTGCAAGGGGGAAGAAGGAAAATCTCCCTTTATGCAGACCAGAATCAAGCCCTCATGGTGATACAGAAGATCACTGAAAAGTTTATATTGTGACGTTATGCGACACTACCACTTATGCAGACCGGAACTATTTGCGTTTGTTTCCACTGTAACGTATATGTAAAGTATTATGTTCTTGTATGTAGTATAACTTTGATACTACAAGTCTATTTGCTTAGAGCTTATTATAGTCTGGAGACATTCTCCACCTCTGAAAAAATTGTCAGAGCAATAATGCGCCACATAACATTTCACAGCTGATTATGGAGATTCATCATTTTGATCAGGAGTAGATCGATATACTGTTATTCTGTTACGGGAAATGACAGATGAATAAACGATCTTGATAGATTTTGTATCGGCAAAAATCAGGCCGCTGTCATCACAAATTCAGATTGTCATTTGTTAGTGTTAAATTGTTGTCTTTCCTTCACTTATGCACTCGTCTTTGTAATATGAAAAACAATTATGGAGAGAGGATGAAAAATTGATGCTTTCTCTCCCATGTCCTGTCACTTTGGTGTGAAGCATATCTAATTCATTTACTAACAGTCAGGCAGTTGACAGCGATGACACCCGGGAAGCTTCGCAACTGTTTTTATTCCGCCATATTCCGCCTCTCCCTCCAACACAACAAATAGATTTTTTTTCAGCACCCAGAAAAGATGTAGGGGTAGATTAAGTCCTTACATGCTGAGAGGCACACCTCAGAGCGCAGTTGTTTGTTAAGAGGTGGTTGGAACAGGGTGTAAACAGCACATGGTGCCCTTACCAAGGAGAGCTGCCTATCATAATGTTGGTATAACAAGGACGGCAAGTGTGTGAGGGGGATTTTTATGAAGCTGATGTCTGTCTAGAAAACAATAAAAAAATAAAAAATCTGCAGGTAGGCTGGTAAAGAGGAGAAGCAAGGGGCACTATCATGGTGAATACGTGGTTTAGTGCAGGGGTGGCCAAACATTTCTGTTTGTGGGCCACATACTGAAAAATCTAAGATGCTAAGGGCCAATGCTAAATTAAGAGCCTAGTTTTTAATCAGTTTCAAACAACACTACATTGCTTAACAACACTATTGACATACAACTCATATTGAATCTAACAGTACTGAAATTATGATATTAAATTAATATAACAACAGCCCACATTACATTTTATATTTTGACTTTATGTCAGGTCGCGATTGGCCCGCTGGCTGTAGTTTGGCCATCCTTGGTTCAGTGATTAATCAGAAGGCAACATTTATCAACTATGCATCTAAATCCACAAAAAATATGTTCAATATATGATCAAATATGGTCAAAAGAACCCAACATGAAGTCTGGCAACTAGGCTGAAGGTCAAAGGTCATCAGAAGATGAGAATTAAAATCAGAGGTGTAAAGGTCTAGCTAAAGCAGCCTGGCTAAATCAAGTCATTCTAAGTAGGACAAATCCTCAGTCCAAGTTGATCAGCTGATGAGTGGAATCACCTGTGTTAAGTGCACAGGTAAAGGTAGAACCAATACATGTTAGGGTAGGACTTGCACTTTTTACTGGACATTTACTATCAAAAAAGGACACCATTGCAAAATAACCCATAGGCCTATTGTTTGAGGTCACCGGGTGCTGTTGGTAGGAAAGAGAATGAGCAGATTTGGTACAACATAGACAGAACCGCAAAACAGAGACTTATGCTCAGTGCAAATGTTCCAAAAGCAACCGGTGACCTTGAACAAGTCTATGGGTTTTACCCTAGAGTATCCCTTTAAAAGACAATGAAAGAGAAGTGTCTTGGCAAAGACAAATGGAAAAATGAAGGAGGCATGTCTAATACAAGATGAGGAAGAGGCAACGAGATGTCAAGAGCAGAGGAGGATGGAGGATGAGAGGAGACAAGTGAGGACCTAAAATATGTAATGGAGGGGAGTCAAAGAGATGAAGGGGATAAAACAACAAGAGAGAGTTAGTTAAGATGAAGGCCACAAAGAATGTGAAAGTAAGACAGAGAGAGAGAGAGAGAAAGAGAGAGAAAGTGAGAGCAAAAAGGAAAGGAAATAAGAGGAGAGAGATAAAGACAAATAAAAGAAGATGAGAGAGGCACCCACTTGTAGAGCTCTTGGCGAGACAGTGCACGATTAGTCAGGGGGTCAATGGCGTACACCATGAGGTCCGACTTGGTGTAGTCCTCTTGTTCAAAGCTGTCTCCATAACGACGGGGCCCGATGGATTCCACAACAACTTTGGCCCCAGGGACCTGGTCTTGAACGTAGCGTTCCAGAATCCTACAGGAGAGGTTTGGAAAAAGAAGAGAGGGAGAAAAGAAGAGAAATGAAAAAGATGAGCAGAGACGAGATGAAGTTCTCTTCAAGGAGCACAATTAGGGAAAGCTGGAGAATGCAAAATTACAGGCTCATACCACTTTCTACTGTTTTGGGCCTTTTTCTGCTGAATTCATTTGCACATTTTTACACTTAAAAATCCTCGCCTTGCCACTTCTGATACCATCAGCTACTCATTTGGCACAAACTTCCTTGAGCGAGGCTCCGGAGTTTTGGTGGCAAAAAAAAAAGCTTCAAAACACAGCCTCAGGTGCAAGACCTCAGCATGGGTGCATTTCTTGTGGAAATGGTGTGAAACTGCTGGTCTCTGGCATGTTGGTCATGCCTCTGAATTGAAATGGGGTTGCAGGGATGCAAACGCACATTTCAGCACTGATATTCTTGAAAGTGCATCCAGCACAACCCTCTTTCTGTGAACTGGAAAAAATCCCTAAAACTGCTGTTTAGATACTCAGTAGACCTATCAACAAGATTTTAGTGAAATGTTGGCACACCACTAATAGTGTAGACAAAACAGTGACTGCTGCAGTGGAATTGCTATTTTTTTTAAATATAGGCTATTAATGCTCATCTATAGGACTACAGCTCTTCTTAACACCACTATATTCTTTGTGTTCTATATTCTATAGTCTTTATGCAAGGTGCTTAAGTCCCAAAATAATACAAGATTCATACAGTTTTTTTTTTGTCAGGACAAGTTGCTGCACTGTCAGCTATGTCTAATCCAAACATAGTAGGCTAATAAAAAAAATAGGATATAGCTGGTTGGTAAGCCAATTGCAAAATTCATCAGGCTTACAAGATTAGCCACAATGCTAAAAGCTACAATGCAAATGATGCTGACCAATTATCAGCTACTACAATAAGGTCATAATTTCTTATACAACTACATAAACAATAGAACACTAAATTAACTTTAAATTAACACATTAAATTAACTTACAGATGTAATTTTCTTCCCATGATAGGCCTAAATGAGTAATTTAGACAGTTCTATACCTGCTCCACAGCAGACAGATGTGGGCTCCTGACACTATTTTTGGACATGTTACAGGAAACATAACAAGCTGATTTATCGGAACTTAATCCTGATTTTGTAATTTGACGATGTCAACAGATCCAGCTTCTGTTGCCCATTCAGAAATAGTTGCATTATGAACCAAACTTTATCCATATGTCCAATGTTGCCGGTGGACATGCGTAGTGGTGGTAAACTGGCTATTCATAAGCAAAGCAAGTAGCCCGCTATCGTCGCTGCCCTCAGTGAATTCTTTGATGTCATTACAAGGCACTCAAATGAAATTGAATAACTTTAAATAGCGACCTTTTGGACAACTTTGAACTGGAAAGACATTCATTTCCATCTCTCTGCTGTGGACCATGAATAGAACATAAAGTGGGCTTGTATGCACGGAAGTGAGCATTCTGATTCACAAATATTTCACGCATACACATGCATACTCCCACACACACACACACACACACACAGACACAGACACAAACGGACACACATGCACGCACATTTAGATTTACATTTATGCATTTAACAGACACTTTTATCGAAAGCGACTTACGAAAGAGGATAACATTCAAGCTACAGCACAATGAAACACTAACAAAGAGTGCATACTGCTAACATAAAACTTGCAGTATTTTAAATTGACAGTGCAATAGTGTAACAAAAGTGCTGTATGGAGAGAGATTAAGAATACGAGGTTAAATGCTCCTGGTATTCAGAAATTCAAGCCAGGAGATATTCTTGGAAGAGCTGGGTCTTCAAGAGTTTCTTTAAGGTGGAGAGGGTATTTGTTGATCTGCTAGCACTTGGAAGGTCATTCCACTATCGTAAAGCAACACATGAGAAGAGTCTGGATTGACCTGCACAATGCAAACACACATGCTTGCAGGGATAGTCATTGTGTAACACCCCACTTGTGTGTGCAAGTTGGGTTATTCCTATGAGTAAGGACCTTCCAGGCAGAAAAAGACAAGTGCCATCGCATACACACCTAAACCATTCCTCATTAACCTCCTCCCTCCAAACACACACACACACATACACACACACACTCTTGTCAGCCCAGCAGGGCAGCTCCTCAGGCTGTGGGCATGACAAGGGAGAGTGCCTGGTACCAAAAGTTGTCATTCGGAAGAAAAGAAAAAGAATTATAGCACTAGTCTTAGAAAGAGAAATGGCCAGGGGGAATGGAGGGGGGGAGAGAACGGGGATGCTGTGATGAAGTGAGTTTGGCACTTCAAAGCGAAAATGTCCTTGTCTCTCTCAGCAGGTGTCTGATATCCTAAAGCCCACCAGCCAACCCCTTTTCCCACAGACACACACACACACTTTCCGCACCCTTACACCATTTCCTACAACCCCTTCTTCCCTCCACACATACACACACACACACACACTCACGGACACACACACACATTCACCACACCTCTACACTAACCCCATCGCTGCTGCCACCATTACCGCTTGCTACACACCAGCAGCTGCAGCCTCTACTAAGATCCCATCTCCCCCCAGTGGGGCTGCCAATCCCTGCCAATTACCTGCGGAGATCTGGATATTCCCTCGTCCATGAAAGAAAAAGTGTGACAGAAGGAAAATAAGTAAAAAAAGGGTGAAGAATGAAATGACAGAGAGACTGAGCAAGAGGAATGAGAGAAAATGACAAGGGAAGAAAAAGAAGCAGAGAGCGAAAAAGAGAGAGAGAAAAAAAGGAACCGGCAAGGGAGATAGAGCAGAGATGAGATTGATGGCTTTCCCTCTCTAGGGGGTGGGAGGTTCGATGAAGGGTGGTGAAAAGTGTGTGTGTGTGTGTGTGTGTGTGTGTGTGTATGTGTGTGTGGTGATGAGGACAGAAGACTCCTCAGACAAGCAATGGCTGGCTGTCCTCACATCAGAGCCACCATACCACCCCCTACAGTTAAGATGGAGGCTTCTGAGCTCCAGGTCACTTGTGCAGTAGAGGGTGGTAGTGGTAGTGGTGGAGGGGGGACCCATCAGCCCACTGTTGGCACATGACACCATGTTTTGCCAGTGTGAAACTGGCACAGCGGGTGGGCTCTTGTCTACACACAGCAGGGGGCAGAGGGGATACCAGGCAGGCTGTCACACCAGGGCACCATGCCAGGGGTGAGAAAGTTCAAAACTCTGTCCGTCTCACTTGCCAACACCAGTGTGCTGATGCATACTGTCAGAGAGCACAGACAGAGTGTTTAAGAGACCATGGCTTCCCACTTCCCACTTGTTTTGTGTTCAGGGGTCTGTTTCCCAACAGCATAGCCTCGGTGGTTGGCAATTGGCAATTCCATTGCAACCGCAAAGTTGCAAAATTAGTTAGCAACTATGGTTTTGGGGTAACACACCGTTTCAACGGTGAAACTAAAAACAATGCCTGAACATTCTATTTCGTCCCCAATCTACTTCCATTCTGTTAAGATAACATGGAATGTTAAAACAGAAGCCCTATGGAAACAGCTAATCACACTCTCTTGAAATGGTTTACACTCAATTTACTGACATTTTTAAGCATACACTTCTATTCAAATTGACTTGCAGTATCTTACAGATGATGGATACTTTTATAAACATGAACACAGGTGGCTCGTCTCTGATGCAATGACCTCTTGCTCTCCCCACCACAGGAGTGAGGAACAAAATTTCAGATTCCATTGTATGTCTTGTACAAATAAAGCCACTATGACTATGGCTATGACAATGACATTCAGTAAATGAACTCCCTGGGCACTGAATCATAGCGGTATTTTTAGGTACCCCACTCTGACAGTTAGACTACAGAAATATAGGTTTCAGCACTGCTGGGCAGAGGAATGTCCACTTTATATATTTGATGTTCAGTGCATAAAAATGTACTCTCCATCAACCCCAATACATGCCTTGGAGAGCTCTTGCTGTGCAAATAACTTTCTTGGCAAACATGAGCCTCTCCATCTGGTTAACTACAGGGGAGGTCTGAGGGAACAGGTTCCATGGGAGTCTCTGTGTGTGTGAGAGTGCATGTGGTTGTGTGTGAGAGAGACAGTGTATGTGTGCTTGCTCTTGTGTGTGTGTGTGTGTGTGTGCGTGTGTGTGTGTGTGTGTGTGTGTGTGTAGAAGGTGGAGCCCCTACTAGAACTAGAGTACCACCCTTAGCGTTTAAGCCCCTGTGAAGCCCGCGCAGCAGGGCGCTGGTGTTTGATCTCAGTGAAAGGATGGAGGAATCAAACGGGCACCTTTGATTTCTGACGCTCCCCCAGTGTCCGGGGAGGTTTGGGCCAGACAGCGATGAGGCTCGTTGGGCGGTTGCCGTGGCTGCTAGTGTAGCTCTTGTTAGGTGCTGGACCACATAACAGGCCCCCAGACTCCAGGACTTCTCTTTACGGGCACTGAATGCTAAGTGCTAGTCACCACCAGTTCACACTACAAGACCATCTGTACTGAAGACTCCTACTACTGCTACTTGCGATCACTTTCTGCGAAACAGACGATCATGTCTCGACAACAAACCACCGTTCGAAAGGGAGTCTTCCCTTGTCTGTACCACCTTAGTGCTTGCTTTTTAGAAGTGGTGGAGGCGCTGGGTTCAGTACAGTGCCTTGAGGCAATCTCAATTGTTTTGGTGATGTATAAATAAATCAAATCACATACTGCAATGAACTGATCTGAACTCGTTTTTAGCCTGCTGCTGGTGTGCTGTTACTGCTGCTGCTTGGCACTATTACAGCAAGCAGTGGTTCAACCCCAATTCCTCTAGGGCAAGTCCCTTCACTCAGCCACCATCTTGGAATGCCTTCGGGCAGCTATTTGGGATTAACAAGACCAGGCCCTATCAATGGGGAGATATCCAGAACTCCAGATCGGCAGGTTGTATGGCCTTGAAAAGTGTATTGTGCGAATCCTTGTTTAAGTCTGAATCGAACGTCTGAATGTCAAAATCTATCCATTCACAATATGGCTATCACCATGAAGACAGAGACAGAAAACAAAAGGTCAATGTCTATCATATCATGTCCAACAATGTGATTGGCTACTTTTACTGACTCAGGTTTCTCAACTCCCCCATCTTTGTGTTACTCTGGTTCAACTAATACAGTGAAGAGAACTCCCAATTTTAAAGACCAATTTTGGGACCATTCTTAAATAGTGTAAGAGATTTTAATCCTTTGTGATTCTTTCCATTTTTGACATACATATTCATTCAAGCATGTTGTCATCTTGAGTAGCGACAACAGTTGCAAATATGAGATTAAACAGCAATCGGCTCAACAGCTGTGTCTGTGCTCATTAGTATCTCGGAGTCATAGGTCTCAGAGACTCCATCTGCGGGTTTGTTCTCAATCATACTGTTATCATATAATTGAAATCTTATTCTTCTCAAAAAGAGAGCCATTTGTAAGGTGACAAGATGCAAAAACGTGGTACAAGACGTGGGCATGCCCAGTTCTACTATTTGATACCTACTGGTAATTATAGAGACAACTGCTATGATAGTTTTAAGGGTCACTCCGGCAATTCTGAATGACAACTTCCACACAGCAATAACCACATAAACAATGTCCTTGGGTGTCAAAATGAAAGGGGAGAGCTTTTCCTTAAAGGGAGAGTTGCTGTGAATGAATCAATAGCCCTGTTATTTGAGGGCTGTTGGTAGGAACAAGAATGAGTAAACTTGATATAGCATAGACCAATTAGTGCCAAGGAAGCTAACACTAACTGAATGGGGCACAAAAACTCACTCTCAATTTCATTTTACTATGCCCCATTCATTGATTATTAGCTGCCAGTTGGCTATTTGGTTATATTGAATAACATAACCAAACGAACATTTTCTTGTTCTTTTCCCTACAGACAGCACTCCATCACCTCACACAGCAGGGCTATGGATTAAATCACACAGGATTTCTCCTTTAATGTGGAAACATCAGCAGTAGTTTACCCGATGAGCTGATCTTTGTTCTGCTCCACCATGGTCGGGGGCACATTGGAGACAACAATCTGCATGTCCAGCTGGTTCACCACAGACACCTGGAGAAGATAAAAGACAGAATAAGGTATAAAACAAAACAAGATGAAGTCCTTTGTTGCACCCAGTCCAAGGAAAATGTTAAGCCAGCTGTGGTACTGTGGTAATGAAATTGATTGATTGATTGATTGATACAGCGTAACTGATACTATATACTAGCGTTCATCCATTGTTTATTTATTTTATTTTTATTAAATAAAGTAAGGCTAAAGCACACATAATTGATCCAACACTTAATTATGATTGAGTAACCAGGTTAAATTTTACCATGGACATTTCAGAATGTATGTATGTGTAACTGGTGTGTATCACTGCAAGCAGTAAATGAATGAAGACATTCTGTCTGTTCTTCAAGTGACTTTCCAACACATTTTAAATTATAGTCACGCACTGCTCTCCTCAACCTTACAGTAGTCGAGTGTGAGAAGTCATAAAATGACAAGATTTACCCCCCCCCAACCCCTCCCCCAACTCATGCATGGCAAGCTCAGCTTTAGCAACTTGCCCAGCTCCCATAGTGACCGTACCATTCCTGCAGCGCAGCACACAATGTTGCGACACACCACAGTCATGTGTCCCGTGGGACCTCTCAAGTGGAGTGTCCTCAGATAATCCCTGTGATTCCTGCAGCGTCAGGCATCAACTATCCCTCCTCTTAACGGCCCGGCTCGGCCCGGCTCGCCTCTTCTCTCCTCTCTCTGCTGCTCCTCCTGCGGCCAGTGCCCTCCCCTCTGTGCGCTAATTTAACGGACGCTAATGCCAACAGCACAATGAGTCTCTCGGGAGGAACTTTTTGCTAACTGTCTGGCAGACGCCTTTTCCAGGCTCATCGCCGTGAAATGAGACTAGGCTGCCCTTCAAAAATTAGGAGAGGGAAGAGATAGAGGGAAGGAGGGAGGGAGAGAATGGAGGGAAGGGTAGAGGGAAGGGGGGAACAAAGGAAGAACAGAGGGAGGAAAAAAAACCTAAAGCAACCCTCTTTTCTTTGTCTGGTCACTTTTTTATTTTATTAGGTGCCCATTTGTGGAACAGGTTTTGCCTGCCACAGTGGTGTTTAATCGAAAGCCCACATCTCCCCACTTCACCGCCCCCCTCCAACTCACTACCTCCCCGCATCCCCAGCCAGTTGGCATCACTCGCCAGGCAGGTGGGCAGTTTAAAAAAGGGCGAAAAAAAATCAGCGAAAAGCCAAAAAGGGAACAACAGACCAGAAGCCTCACCCAAGGAAAGAGAGAGAGAGACAGGAAGAGAGAGAAAGAGAGAGAGATAAATAGAGAGAGAGAGAGAGAGAGAAAGAGAGATAGGGGCTGGGGATGAGGGGTAGGCAGAAGGGTAGAAGGGTTTTGTTACTGTGCCTTGATTTATGAAGCTACGCCCAGCATCTCTCAGAACAGTCTTTGCCAGACAGTCAGACAGAAAGAGAGAGAGATAGAGAGAGAGAGAAAGAGAAACAGACAGACAGAGAGAAAGAGGAGAGGAGTGATGTAGTGAAGCTCTCTTATCTCCTCTGCTGAGGGAGGACACTGTGGCTCTGTTTGGAGGGTGTAGTGTGGGTAACCACAGGCCTCCATCCAGACCACAATCCCTCCAACTCAAGCTACCCACTCCAACTCTCCCATCACCCCCCTCAAACATACTTCCTTGTCAGCGAACGAGGAGGAAATCTCATGGGAGCGAGGCAGCTTCTTGTAACTGTCAGTGAAGGACTCCAGGCGGTTGCCCCCCCCCCATCCGGTCATCAGACAGAGATTGATAATGACTTGGCAGAGATTTACAGGGCCCTCCAGCTGGGCCTGGAGAAGGCTTAGAGCCAGCATGCACAGATTGTACTCCTGGATCTCCTATTCCTTGCCTACGGTTTTTTTTTTTTTCATTTTTTGTTACATTTTTGCTGCTTTGTAAGGAGCCACATTTCTAATTTCAGGATGTGATTAAAACTGCTGTTTCAATCATGTTATCAGAAACAGATGCCAGG
>PYXC01002284.1:580000-610000 GCA_015244755.2 Tenualosa ilisha | reverse complement strand
GGTAGAGGGGCTTGGTGAAGAACGGAGGGTGGTCGTTCTCATCCTGCACGCTGACGATAACCCGAGCCGTGTTGACTGCAAACACCCAGGGAGAGAGAGAAAGAGAGAGAGAGAGAGAGAGAGAGAGAGAGAGAGAGAGAGAGAGAGAGAGAGAGTAGCCTTTTTTATCCAGAGATAAGACTCATAACTTAAACATCAGCCCGGCTGAACACCAGAGATGTTACAGCATTGCCTCTGTATGCCACAAGAATGTAAACACACATAGGCACACAGGCACAGACACAGACACACATGTACACACACACACACACACACACACACATACACACACACACATTTTGTTTTCTGACCAGTCAGCAGCAGTGAATGACAACTCATGGAAGACATGGAGAGAAAAATAGAGTGATGGAGAGAGAGAAAAGAAAAGAAAAAGAAAAGACAGAAAGAGAGAAAAAGATAGATCTATTGACATATACAAATGTATGCTGGTATATTTACACATGGGCAAACACTACAATGCGGGCTTGATGCTTAATCCTGCCGTCTTTCTCCCCAACACGTGAGGAGTCACACTCGCTCTGCAGTTAGGCAGTTAGGCTCCAGAGGCAAATAAGACGTCCGTATATCATCAGAGATTTGCACAGGAGGCAGAAACCCATCAGGGGTGTACGTGTGTGTGTGTGTGTGTGTGTGTGTGTGTATGTGTGTTTGTGGGTTGGTGTGTGTGTGTACATGTGTGTGTGTGTGTGTGTGTGTGTGTGTGTGTTGTGTGTGTTGGTGTGTGTGTGTGTGTGTTTGTGTGTGTGTGTGTGTGTATGTGTGTGTTTGTGGGTTGGTGTGTGTGTGTGTGTGTGTGCGTGTGTGTGTGTGTGTGTGTGTTTGTGGGTTGGTGGGGGTGTGTGTGTGGGGGGGTCCCAGTGAACATCACATGTCTCTTTATTAGGACACACTGCACTACCTAAAGAAAAAAAACCATGGACTAGAGCCTTCGGTTCCCTCAAAGCTGTAGTGTCTCATAACCATATATTGTCATGATTAAACAAGCCTATCTCTCCCTTGTGTTGAAGTCAACTTACAGCACAGGCGCACTGAGCATCGTATCTGTCGTGCGTAACCCAATAACTTGGTTTCAATAGTCAGCTCATTGCAGTTGGTACCCTGAGCAGATTTTACTTGGCATATGTGGATGACATACCGAGGCTCTCTGTTGAGGCCACCTGTTGGATCCTAAACACACTGACACCATTATTCATTCTGACAAACCCACCATCGATATGCTATTTATACATGTGGAGGGTACAACACACAGTAACATAAACAACAGAGGTTAATGCAGCCCTCTCGCTCAGTTCTGGGGAGAACAAGACAGCGAGTGTGTGCGTGTGTGTGTGTGTGAGAAAGAGAGAGGGAGAGGGAGAGAGAGAGAGAAAGAGAGGGGGAGAAAATGAGGCTGTTCAGTATTCTGTGAAGACTAGTCAAATGAATCAACAAGCACCATCAGTTCCCCTCAACGACTCCCCCCTCCATAAACCCACCATTGCTACACCCCTTGAATCACAAATCTCTCCATCTTTCTCTCTCTCTCTCTCTTTCTCTCTCATTCGCAAACACACGCACACACACACACCCTCTTCCTTTGACAATACCCTCACTCACACATTGTCCCGCAAAAACACTCCATCCCTCTCTTAATCATTACCCCACCTTCTCTCTCTCTCTCTCACTCACTCACACACACACACACACACAAACACACACACAGAGTCATAACGAGGCCTTAATCTACTGCATGGTACGGCTCCTCTGGGAAGTTGCTTTGACTTGCTCCCTTACTTTAACACCTGTACATCTGGCTTACATGATCTGAAACATAAGGTGTGGATTTCAGTGTGTGTGTGTGTGTGTATGTGTGTGTGTGAGAGAGAGAGAGAGAGAGAGAGAGAGAGAGAGGGAGAGAGAGAGCTTCGGAGGGCTACTTGTTTAAAGCAAACAAGAAAATAAAAAATAATAATAAAACGATCTGGCCAACTTCCTTTTATACAGTATCACTGCATAGCGTTGTACCAGATAACGGCTGATATTACACACATCAAGCAAAAGGTCAGCGCTATTGGGAGGTGTCCTGTTCAGTCTAATGTCATCACTCTAGCAGTGCTGACCTGCACAGACAAATAGCCTGTTTAGCGTCACACAGGGGGAATGTAGTGACAACAGAGTCACTGGAAATGTAATAAGGCCTTGTCATGTTTGCTGTTGAGTGACACAATGTCCAGGGAGCCTGAGTCAATATCTATCAAGATGATTCAAGAGTGTAGACTTATAAAAGAGACACAGTCAGGGTCTCACACACACACACACGCGCGCGTGCACACACACACACACACACACACACACACACACACACACACACACGTACACACACACACACACACACACACACAGACACACACAGACTCTCACACACACACACACACACACACACACACACACACACACACACACACATACACACACACAGAGCATTCTTGTCAGGAAATCAATAACTGTGTCTGCACAAGGGTTTTTAGCTTTGTGTCCTTTATCAATTGAGCCCATTTTAATTGGAGAGCAGAGAGCAAATGTGTGTGTGTGTGTGTGTGTGTGTGTGTGTGTGTGCGTGTGTGTTGTATTTGTCTGTGTACATGATCGAATGTGTGAGCGTGCTTTGTGTAAATGTGTGATATTTGACTGTGTATCTGTGATTGTAATGCGTGCGTGTATGTGTTTGCGTGTGTGTGTTTCTCACTCTTTGCTGGGGCACGAAGGTTTGATGAGACCACTTGCAGAGAGTCGGCCTCCACCCGCAGGATGTAGCTGCTGTTGGCCTCAAAGTCCAATCGCCTTGCTGTGGAGATCACACCAGTGCTGTTGTTCAAGGCAAACTCACCTGCAGTGAGAGAGAGAGAGAGAGAGAAAGAGAGAGAGAGAGGGGAGAGAGAGGGAGAGTTACAACTGCTTCATTTTGTTCCCATCTTTTTGTGTTCTGTTGCCGTTGCCTAACAGTCATGCAAATGAAACACCTTTGAATTTGAATTTGAAAAATTTTAGAGAGAGAGAAAGAAAGAGAGAGAGATGCATGCCTAACTTGGAATAAGGTCAATATTCTGGTTAGAGCACGATCCTAAATGATTTGTTTACATGTGTGGAAGAGTAGTGTGCAATGGGAATATTTCCATTTACATATCAGTCACTACATTCCAGTTAGGTCACTGACATAGCCTGCAAAGCTGCCTTGTATTGGATGCGTCATGCCAATTGAACATGGCCACCCGCGAAGAACCGGTAAGGAGAATTTTCCAGTTAAGGTGAATACATGGCCCTGAATTCCGTTTAATTGAAACCGGAATACGGCCAAATTCGTAAGATGACGATCAGTATGATCATGCAAACCATGAGCATGCCATGAGCATGCAAACCAAATATTGCTGATATTCTGTTTAAAACCAGAATATTCCCTGCATGTAACCGTAGTCAGAGAGAGACAGAGAAAGAGAGAGGGAAAGATGGAGAGAGAGGGAGAGAGAGAGATGGAGAGAGGGAAAGATGGAGAAAGAGAGAGAGGGAGAGATGGAGAGAGAGGGAGAGAGAGAGATGGAGAGAGAGAGAGACGGAGAAATTATTTATTTATAATACTTGATACTCCCTATCCATCTTTAATCACTCACATACAGACATTTTCTTATCAGCCATTGGCTGCTTTTTTGTTCTGTGATGTCTTATGCAAAGATTTATGAATTTCATTAAAACCGACAAATAATTTCTTTGATTTAAAAGTTTGTGTGAGAAAGAGATGGAGAGACAAAGATTCAGATGGACAGTGGGAGAGACAGTATAATGATGGAGCAACAGACAGATAGAACGACAGAATAACAGACAGAATGAAAAAAGGCAAACATGCAAACAAACGTGTCTCTACTTGACATGCAGGTCTGGAGCTGCCCCCTCTCTACAGTAATAACAGTCAGCAGTGGCTCTGGATGACACGAGTTTGAAAGATCTGTGGCCATGGCTGCGCTCTAAGCAGTGTGAGCACTCCTCTTCATCTTCCTCCACCTATTATTCTTCCTCATGGCTCCAGCAGTCCGCCTAATTAGAGCGAACGCCTCCTAGTCGATTGGCTTCTGTGTTTGTACGGCGTGAGCGGAGCAGACGCTCAGCAGATGGGCTCTGATGTGGGCTTCCTGCTTAGGAACCGCTACAGCCACCGCCGTCGGCACAGGAACATTCACATCCAGCACACACAGCCCAGGCCATGCACAGTCAGGTCATTATCAGTGTGTGTGTGTGTGTGTGTCTGTGTATTTGGAGTAGTGCTTTAAGCATAGTCACTTCCATACACACACACACACACACACACACAAGCGCACCCATTGACACACACACACACACGCACTCATTTTCCACAGTCACATACTTGATTAAAAAACGTCATGACAAATACGATATCCCTCGGGAACGTCGGGGTGTCCTGAGAAGTAGTGAGCTTCTTGAGTGCCCATCTGTCCTTTGAGTTCATCTGGCTTTTTTTCTCCGGTACATCGCTCTGTGCCGGACTGCAGCGTGGGACCAAACGTCCAACCCAATGTGAGTTTGACCTCAATAGAGGAAGTATCTAGGCTTTAATCAAGGATACCATCCAGTACCCCATCCAGTATCCCCCCTCATCTCCGCCTCCTCCTGTGTCATAGCTATTGATTGGATTTCGTAGCAGCGGCACGATTGCTGTTTAGAAATTACAAATTGCTCAGCTTCCTCTTCCCTTCGGGGGTAGTAGCGTAGCCATGCCTCTGTGCAAATAAGGCAAGAAGGACAGAGAGCTTGGGACAGGCACACTCACTCACACACTCAGTATCATCATGCTAAAACTCAAGTTTTCTGGGGGGGCAGCATAACATCAAAATGTACTGATTAGCCTGATGTCCTGAAGCTAGAAATGATACAATATCCCATTTTGTTAATACTGGTCCTTTAATCATGACTTTATCTTATAGATGCATCCATATGAACTTTACTTTACTTAAAGCACACACTGACAACTTATGATCCCACATGGAACATTATAGCAACTTATGAGCCCTTACAACAGTTGATCATCCAGGTGTGTGCATAGAGAGGTATTAGTAGTCATAATGTATTATAAGCCCCATCAGCCAGCCTGTAGTTTATAACCAGTCATGAACATCATAACACCCTTGGATTTATAAGCATTATAAGCTAGATTTACAGTATTTATAACTGTTGATATAATGCATCATGAAGCATTATGAGTGTAGTATAATGCATTTTGAGTAATTATGATGCGCATTATAGTTTGATATGAATGCGCTCATAATGCGCTATAGATATGGTCTTCATAGAAAGTGTTACCAAGCCTGATAGTTGATGGTTTAAAGAGGTTATCAGAAGGATATTGACTATTGAAATATTGACTATTTAAAGAAATGCAAATTCCATGTTCTTTTATACTGCGGTATGTATTATGGTTCTTATGGTTCTACCATGGTGCCGTGTCAGACATGGTGTCAAATAAAAATTCTAACTTTGGTGTTGGGAGAACACAATTTTTTTTGGATGGGGCGGGGGGGCAGTGGCAAAAAATATGTTGTTGTGGTCATATCCTGATCCCGTCATCACATGTCTCTCTTGCTAATTCACTTCCTGTCATTCTCACTCTCAAATGCCCTGTCTGCGTAAATGAGACTGAGAGACTTGACTCAGTGGTTACTCAGCTGTCTGGTGGTGCCAGGACTCCTTTGAAAACTCTCCCCTGGGTAGCGGCTTGTGATCTCTGACGCTGTCACTCCTCAGGGCTGACGAAGACGCACAAGCGGTTACGTTCACAGGTCTTGGTCCTGATTTGTGTGTGTGTGTGTGTGAGAGAACAACTCTACAGTGATAACTCTGGTTGTCTTGAATACATTGTATTCAGAAGTGTTCAAGAACAAGTTCCAAGTCTATTTCGCTTGTACACATTGGCTTTCACATCCCCTCAAGAGTTAGACAGAAAGAGTTTCAGGGAAAAGAACGTTTTCCTGACAGCAGTGGTGCCAACTATACATTTGGTGCCTGTACATCTGGTGCTCATGAGGTCTATTGCAGTGAGAGTTAGCTAGGATTTAGCACAAACATAGAGGTGACAGCTGGTCAGGGATGCGTAAAGGTATCTTAAATATTTTGGGGAGGGGGCATTGTTTAGGCAGCTACGGTGTTCTTCTTGTTAAAAAATATATGTCCTTCACTATAACAATACAAACATGGGTTCAGGCGGACTGTAGAAAAAATTCTCTCTGGTACATCTACTTCCATCTGTCCTTCTACAGACACATACACACTACACTGCAAATATTCTATTCTCATTAAACAGGCATCCCTTTTTTTCCCCTGGTTCTTGTGATCCACTTATGGGGTGAGTCACAGCATGCCTCGTAGAACCTGACAATATAATCATTTCCCAATGATGTAATAAGTAAGGGATAACGTTCTGCGAGCCGATCGTTATGGCGGAACTACTCCCAACAGAGTGATGGAAGCCTGACGTGGGGCGGCTGGCTCTTAAATCACTCTGAAGGGAGTTATTCCACGGTAATGACAGGGCTACCTATTGAAAATATCAATAACATAACTACAAAACATTGTTCATCATTTCTTTTATAGTAATTCTAATTCATAAGAGAGATAAAGCTTCCATGAAAAAAGTAGTCTGTTATTTTACAGATCAGCTGATTGGTTACGGCAAAGTTTTGTTTCACATTCCTTAACAGCGGTCTGTTATTCTTAGTTATGGTCCTTTATCAAGAATTATTACATGGCTCTTCATAACGCTGAGTAATACTCCATTCACTTCAATGGGACTTCTCAACGTTCTGCGTTCTGATATTTCTTGTACAGGGCTATTCAGAGCTGAACTGAGAGTAATTATTTTAAAAAAAAAGTCAGCAAAGAGGATGTTGGACTGCATTTCTTATTCAAATTAAAAGCAATTGAAATACATTATACTGGTATGTTTAATAAAAAGCTTTATGCTTATCATCTCTGCATTAAATGCTCAGACAACGTTAGTATTAATGTTACACAGACAACGTTAGTACTAACTGCTAGTACACATTACATTTTATTAGAAGCAATGATGTGATTATTTAGATTTTGGAGTAAGTCTGTTACAATAATGGCATAACTGAGGAGAATTCATTTGGATTTGCCAATGAATTTAATTCCGATTTCTGTCATTCCAACACATGTGCAGAGGCTCATGTTTAATCTCCTTAATTTTGTACAGCCCTGGTGTAATGTACAACAATACATTACAAGCTATTGGATATTGAAACAACCCTGATATGGTGAGTAAAATACCTTAAAAGGAATCAACACTGAACCAAATGGATTCAAACTGAACTGACTTTGAGAACTTTTGAATCAATTTCAAACTTTAGAATCAATTTTAAAAAATCTGTGTCGCTACCTTTCTTAATCAAGACAGATTTCTCATTCTCCATCTGCTCAGCTTAACTCAGCAAAGTGAGTATGTGCAGTGCAGCAATGTGAATCAGTCTGTGGTCTGTTTAGAGAGGATCTAAAAGATTATTCTAACTTTAACTGTTAGAACTGCTTTTATGATAGATTGTGTTCAGTTGTTTCCAAATATGCCCCATTCAAGGTGCAAATGTGATCTTAAAGGTTTTGCATGCATTCTCTAGAGGTTGGGCCTTTGGAGTTTGTGTGATTTCAACAAAAAAGAAGGTATTGTACATCGCACCCACAACTACACCCACACACATGCAACCTCTTACAAGGACAAATCTACACAGTGCGCATACACACACACACACACGCACATGCACACACACACTTTTACAATAACTCACAGCAACTTACAAATCCAACAATGTCTTTTTTACACACACACACACACACACACACACACACACACACACACACACAAACAAAGAGACAACACACACACACACACACACAGATACACACAAAGAGAGCGCGCATATGCACACACACACACATGCACATGCACACACACACTTTTACAACAACTCACAGCAACTTACAAATCCAACAATGTCTTTTTCACACAATGTAAGTTAGAGTACCCAACAATGAGCCTAGCATTGACTCTTCACCTCCGCCAAGCAGACTAGTTATGGGGGCTTTTACAATGAAAAGCCTTATCAGCACAGAGGGCTGCAAAAGCATGGAGGACCCAGTGTAAAGGCTACAAGAGAAATCAATGCATCTTAAATAACGAGCATGAGCGTGACAACAGCAGGCATTTTGACGCTGCTGTGTATGTATGTGTGTGTGTGTGTGTGTGTGTATGCGCGTGTGTGTGCGTGTGTGTGTTCGTGTTCTTTTTTGTGTTGAAAAATGTAGGAATGCTAATGTTCATTCAGAACAGTGAAGCGGGGCTCTGTGATGGAGAATAGACTGTGACAACAATGGCCGTTGCTTGGCAAGGTTGTGTGACCGAAGAATAACAAACTATGGATCTGGTCTCCAGAGTGTAGAGATTCGTTCTTGGGTAGATAATTGTATACAACATGCAATGAAAGGAGGAATAAACTGGCCCTTTAGGGACTACTGTCCTGGAGAGACAAAACAAGTCTTGATTTTCCAAGGCTATGAAGCACCACAGTGTGCCAAAACACTGTGTAAATGCTGATTGTTCCTGTTACTATAAGCATTTTCAATCACTCCAGTCACTTTAGTTTCTACTTTTGGAGGTACGCTGAACACAAAGAAATGTGTAACAATACTGGCATCGTCAAAGTACACTAAATGGCCTACAAAGGACACACACACACACACACACACACACACACACACACACACACAAACAAAGAGACAACACACACACACACACAAACACACACAAAGAGACAACACACACATACACACACACACACACACACAAACAAAGAGACAACACACACACACACAAAAACACACAAAGAGACAACACACACACACATACAAAGAGACAACACACACACACACACACACACAAACACACACATCCTAAAGACTGTTAGCTCTGGGAGTTGGACTATAGTAAAACCTTAAAATGTATGCACCCGCATCCAAGTTGCCTTGCAACTCATTGCTATTGTCCCACAAGTCATCAGCAGGGTTTTTAAAAATGTGAACATCTAGCAGTCAGTAATAAATAAATGCTAAAATTCAAAAGCAGTCAATCAACAGTCAGTAATTACTTGTGTCTGATATCTAATAGCCACTTTCCTATTTTACCAGCATGCAGCTGGAGGCTCCATCAGGGCCTCACGAGGTGAAGCACTTTTGTGTGAAACTGCACACTGTGTGTGTGTGTGTGTGTGTGTGTGTGCAACTAAGGGTATCGTTATTTATTATACTGTGCTGTATATCTATTATGTACTAGGGTAGGAGTGTCGTATCCATTTTACATAGTTTGGGTATTTGGAGATGTGATTCTTTGTGTACAGACGGGAGTGTGTGTCCTTGACTCTGTGCATGTATACTACTGTGAGTGTAGCATGTGTGTATTTGTTTGTGCTAGTGTGTGTGCGTGTGTGTGTGAGTGTGTGTGTGTGTGTGTGTGTGTGTGTGTGTATACTGTTTGTGTGTGAGCATGCATCTGTGTGTAAGCGTGCGTGTGTGTGTGTGTGCCTGTGCATGAGTGTGTGTCTGTGTGTATGTTTCCCTCTCACCTCCTTCGTTGCCCTCAACAATTGAGTAGATGATTGTCTGGTTGACGGCTGAAGCCAAAATGACCCCAACAACCTTCCCGATGGGGGCGTTCTCACTCACAGGAGGGAACCTAAGAGGGACAAAAAGAACAAGGCCAGAACGTCAAACCAAAAATAAAGTGTCAGCCTGTCGCCTTACAAATGACAGTGTCCTCCTCCTCAATATAAATGGTGTTGACACCATTTATATTCATTTGGCACAACAATTTAGTCATGGCGGGTATTTTGGGGGCTTTAAGGGGGCCAAATCCACAAAGAAAGCAACAAGGGCATTACATTAAGTACAACAAGGTGAGAACACTTGATATTACAGTGCAACTGATCCATTGTAAACTGTATTGACTGTAGCCCTGCACAGTAAAACGCACCAGCGTTACACATAACATGCAGAGGGTTATGCAATCAGGGTCAGCTACTGACCTGATGGTACTGAAGGGCACCCGCCAAATAATGTGGTACTGACCAAACATCGGTTCACATAAAGCCAAAAAACCAACCAACTTTTAACACTTTTTTTGCTATAAATTAATTGTGATCCTACATTTGACCTTCACCAAGGTGTATGTGCAGCACGCAGGCTTCCTACAAACCATAAAATGCTTTGACAAGGGATGAGGGGTGATGGTGGCGCAGGTGGCAGAGGTGCCGTTCGGCAACCAGAGGGTTGCAGGTTTGGGCCCTGTTCCGCTTGACCCCATTAAAGTCTCCCTGAGCAAGATACTGAGCCCCAAATTACTGGTTGGCACCTTTCATGGCAGCCTCTGTGTGAATGGGTGAATGTGAGGCATAAATTGTAAGGCATTTTGAGTGCTCATAGAAGTAGAAAATCGCTATATAAATGCAGTCCTTAAGCTTGGATAGCTTCCATCCATCCATTGCTTTAGTCACCAGCTGCCACACTACTGTTAGGTTTTAGACTGAGCGAGTACCGATAAAATGGGGCTCCAGTACTGAACACTAAACAACATAAGTACCATTGGTTCAAACTTGAAAGGGACACAACCATATAACAGAGTGCTTCACTAGTTCACCTATCAGATTGCTTGATACTGAATATGTACAGCTTAGCCTGGTAGCTAGCTAGCCATGCCAACAGAGAGGATCACGTGCGAGTGATGTCTGCAAGCACATAAGGAGGAGTATGTGCTTAGGAGGGATAGGGCAGTGGTGGCGCAGTGGTTAAGGAACCTGTCTAGCATACGGGTTAAATGCTAGCATGCACATGTACAGATATAGAGGAAATGGTATTTCATATACTGGACAGCAACACATCATTAGCACCATGTGTCTTGGACTACAATGTATGCGCATGTGTGAATGCATGTGTGGTGGTGTGGCGGTTAAGGAACCTGGCTAGCATGCTAGTCGTCTAGAAATTGTGGGTTTGAATCTAAGCTGCCACCATTGTGTCCTTGAGCAAGGCACTTAACTCTAAGTTGCTCTAGGGGACACTGGCCCGCTTTGGATAAAAGCATCTGCTAAATGCATAAATGTAAATGTGTTTGTGTATGTCTACTTGAGTGTTGTTTGTGTGTGCCTGGCTAGGATGCTAGTAGCTAGTAGCCTGGAAATTGTGGGTTCCTGTGGTAATCCTGGCTCGCATGTGTAAGTCACTTTGACTAAAAGCGTTTTCTAAATGTGTAAATGTAAACAAAGCTTTGAAACACAAGAGAATGTGACGTAGTGGGCAGGTAAGGAGGGTTAAATCGCTTACAAACGGAAGTGGATTGAGTGATGGCCGTGAACTACGTTTGACAAACAGCATTTATTAGTGTTTATTAGTGGTTTAAATATTCAGAGGCACTCATGTCCTCATTTCACCCTCTCAGTGTAGAAGGTCAGCACCGTTCTGCAAACAGCCTTCATCACACCACAATCCGGAGAAATCATAGAGTCAACAGGAACTCTCTGGCAGGAGAGACGGCACAAGGCTGCCAAATGGTAATTCGTTCTGATTTTTTCTTCTTTTTTTTTTCTCCATGTTTGGCACCAACATTGAACATCAATAGGCCGGGGTTGAGGGGATGATTTCATTAGGAGAAATAACGGAAAAAAACGAAAAGTCAGTCACTTAATTTGCAGTCTCTGGTTCCCCCCTTTTGTATCGACTCAAAAGGCTTGCACAGGCCTGTAATTAAAATGATGAGTGAATTGATGTGTATCAATAATTGGCCTTGTTGTAAAAAGCAGAGAGTAATGTCAACAATCAGACGCTCCGCACGCTAGCAACACACAACAGCAGCTTTTGTGACATAACTCTCCCAGTGTCTACTACTTGTTTGCGAGGAACAGGATAACAAAGAACATTCCAGAAAGACAAGGGTACAGTAACATGGAGCAGTCAGGAAGGGCAGTTTTAAGGACCAGGATTGTCACTTTTTCCATTTCCTCTCCACGATTTAGTTTGACATTGGATGACATACTGGGTGAGAGGGGAAACATCACTACTGAATGACCATGTGTTTTGTATGTATGTATGTATACATGCATTTATATAGTAAGTTTAAAGCATGTTTGTATGTACTGTATATATTTCTGTACTATAAGGTATATGTATGTATGTATGTATGAATGTGTGTATGTGTGTATGTGTGTGTGTGTGTTTATTTGTGTGTGAATATATGTGTGTGTGTGTGTGTGTGTGTGTGTGTGTGTGTGTGTGTGTGTGTGTGTGTGTGTGTGTGTGTGCGCGCGCATGTGTGCCATATAATTAGCTTGCTAATGGAATATATAGGTTTACTGAGAAAGGCATGAATGAAGACACTTGTGTTGTTGCTGTGTTTGTAAGAGGAGAGGAGGCACAATGCACAGAGGCTGTGATCAAAGCCAAGGGCATGGGAAGGTACGGAAAAAAATCCAATTCTGAGCTGACGCAAGAAAGGTCAAGAAGTCATATTCACTGTGTGCTGCACACCTCAAGAGGGAAAAAACCCACAATGCCTCTCTTCACTGAGGGCAGATGAGTCACATACTCATTCATATGCTCACAAAGTATGTACCACAAAATAGTACCAACACTATGAACAACCACTCTAAGTATACAGTTATAGAGGAAATGGTGTTTCATATACTGGACAGCAACACATTATTAACACCGTGTGTCTTGAACTACAATATGTGCGCATGTGTGAATGCATGTGTGTGTGTGTGTGTATGTGTGTGTGTATTTGTGCATGTGTTTGTGTATGTTTGCTTGTGTGTGTGTGTGTTGTTTGTGTGTGTATATGTGTCTGCCTGTGTAAGTGTAGCTGTCAATATACATGTGTGCTTGTGTGTATAAGTGTCTATTTTTGTGCATGTTTGTGTGTGGTGTGTGTGTGTGTGTGTGTGTGTGTCTTGTTTGTGCGTGTGTGTGTGTGTGTGCCTTCCTAAATGTGTCAATATGCATGTGTGCTTATGCTTGTGTGTAAAAGTGTTTATTTTTGTGCATGCTTGTGTGTGTATGTGTATATGTGTGTGCCTGTGTGCATGCATGAGTTTGTGAGAGCATTTTCTTTGTGTACATGCTGTGTGTATGTGTGTGCTTGTGTGTGTTTAAATGCCAGGCTAGTGTTGGCATGAGCGTCAGGGTTGTTGACTCACTGGTTTTGTATGAGGAGGTGGTGAAAAATGTGGGTTGGGATGGGCCTTTCTTTTCCACACAAGTAATCTCCCCCGCAAACACACACACATGCACACACACACACACACTAAATGCCCCCTCCACCCATAAAAATCTCCCCCCGCTCTGAAGGCTGGCACAAGTCGGTGAACTGGGCCTGTTCTGATAAGATTCCGCAAACAACCACCATTACTAACATGCACATGCACAAGCACACATGCAAGCACACACACAGACACACACATGCACACACACACACAGGCAACAGGCATGCACACACACACACACACACACACACACAGTGGGTCCCGCACAGCTTGCGCTGTGAGCATTGGCCGTCTAATGAGGTCCATTGAGCCCTGAGCTCGGCACCATCATTCGCTTCTTCGGTTTCAGGACCATGGCCAGCTCCCCGTCCCCACTCCACGGCAACATTAAGCCCAGGCTTAGGGAGCAAGAGAGACAGAAGGAAGGAAGGAGGAGGAGAGGGAGGAGAGAGAGAGAGAGAGAGGGAGAAAGAGGAGGGGGAGAGAGAGATAGAGATAGAGAGAGAGAGGGAGAGAGAGAGAGAAAGATGGAGAGAGAGAGAGAGACAGAGGATGACTGAGGGGTAGAGACGGAGGGATGTGAGACACAGAGACGGAGAGATGTGGGACACAGAGAGAGGGAGATGTGAGAGAGAGAGAGAGAGAGAGAGAGAGCGAGAGACAGACATACAGACAGAGAGAGAGAGAAGCCAAGCACTGTCTCATCATGGGCATCTCATCATGACTGACTGCCACATAAAAATTTAACTAAATAAAATCTAACTCAATAAACATGACTGAGAACACATTCACACCCTCTCCCTGGAAACAGGTCAGAAATATTTGACAAGGGGAATGGGGCTGTTTGGAAGGATGGTGAAATGAAACAAGCACACAGTGCAGCAACAGAAGATATTGTAGAAAGCATGACAAGCTAAGGCAACAGCTGGAGTATCCATGGCACTCAACTTTTGTGCGAGTCAGTAGAGTCATCCAAAAATAACACAGATTCACTGACATAATGCCAACTATGGGGCCGAGCCAATGCCAGGACAAACTCCATCCTGCCTGTGAACCAGAGTTAAAAAAAAAAAAACAAAAACAAAAAAAAAAAGACACAAATAAAAACGTGCCAGCAGGAGAAAACAGGACGCCAACAACCTCACAGACAACAACAACAACAACAACAACAACATCAATAACAACAACAACAACAAGAATCCTCAGGAGGAGGAGCTCGGCATGGCTTGAAATCCTCCTCTTTTAATGAACAAAACCAGGAAGTGAGCCAAAGCTCTCCTCCTAAGTAGCTTGTGACTCCCCGACACCACCTAAGCCTACAAAACAATTTTATGCCCCACTGAGAAGAATCTATCTCCATATTATAATATAATATAATATAATATAATATAATATATATTTCAGGCACACTGGCACCACCGTTGCCACCACCACCACCGCTGCCACCACCACCACCGCTGCCGCTGTTTAAACCCTATGGCGATGTGTTCCTGTCGAGCTGGAGGAGATAAGTGAGGCCGTGCTGGGCTTTAGCCAGCAGACACAGTAAACCTGTGGGGAAGCAATGTGCTGGCGGATTTCTTTGGAAAAAAAAAACAAAAAAAAAAAAACAGACGAGGGCATGGTGTGGATGGTGGCTCATTGTCAGTAGCATCTGTCCGAAGCCCACTGCCCTGAGAGAGAGAGAGAGAGAGAAAGAGTGAGAGAGAGAGAGAGAGAGAGAGAGAGAGAGAGAGAGAGAGAGAGAGAGAGAAAGAGTGAGAGAGAGAGAGAGAAAGAGTGAGAGAGAGAGAGAGAGAGAGAGAGAGAAAGAGTGAGAGAGAGAGAGAGAAAGAGTGAGAGAGAGAGAGAGAGAGAGAGAGAGAGAGAGAGAGAGAAAGAGAGAGAGAGAGAGAGAGAAAGAGTGAGAGAGAGAGAGAGAGAGAGAGAGAGAGAGAGAGAGACGGGGGGCGGGGGGGGGTAGTCGGCAAGGTGAAATGCCATCTGGCACTGCCGTGAGTATTTGATGAAATGTTGAAGCTGCCCTTTCAGGTGGCCTGCTTAATTGCAAAAAAAAAACAGAGTGATGCGCTAATTCGCCATGGCCGAAAAACCTAATGAGGCTTTGAGTTCCGCTGGCAACACATTAACATGGTAATCCTGTGATTCCGGAGGGACTGGAGATAAGTTGGCTAAAGGAAATTAATTTTGAAATTGTATTTGCATTTGATGTCTGGTGTGTGTGTGTGTGTGTGTGTGGTGTGTGTGTGTGTGTGTGTATATATGTGTGTGTGTGTGTTTGTCCACATGTTTACTTCTCCTGTGCTCAGTGTCACTGTAGGTACACACATACATCCACACATACAGGGCCACAGTTATTTTTCTCAAAGAACCTTCTTCTCACAGACTGTGGCCCAACCCACTCGCCTCTCAGACAGCGCTAAAAGCCTTTTGGAACACTTTAAAGGTTTTGCTTGCGGATTAGGAGCTGACCTTTTCAAACTGTTTGGGATCACTACCACTGGAAACCAGGTACCACACTGAGCACATCCTCCGCAAACAAGAGAGAAAGGTCAACCAGTACACTCCTGAACTCAAGAGGGTGGGGGTGACGGGGTGGAAGGTGGGAGGGGGTGCATCAGCTGCTTTCTCAAGTACTTTCTCACAGACACACACACACGGGTGCGCGCACGCGCACACACACACACACACATGGGCATGCAGACACAAACACACACACACATTTTTCTGTTTGCAGGGATGCATTAATGACAGAGCATGTCATGCATTATTTATGCATTGTAACAGAGATATGGAGCAGCAGAGGTGCTGCTGTTGTGATTCAGAGAGCGGATCTAACAAACAAGGATTCAATTTTTCCTGGACATTAAAGGCCGTGATAAAGTGATTTCAAATACACCCCCCCCCCTTCCAAACACACACACACACACTCCTTCCCCTTCTGAGTGAGTGGATTGGGTAATAGGCTTCCCCCTTCTCGCTCGCTAACTAAACTGGATGTTTGCACAACAATGGGTCTCACCCCAAAAAAAAAAATCTATTAAATGTATTCTTGAGGTCACATTTTAAAAAACAATATCCTATAACAGTTTATGAGAATGAATGAAATGCAACAATCAATTGTTTTGTGGTTGAGTGCTTACCTAAGAACAAATACCAGATAAGAATGCAATGGGCCTCACCATGTGTTCTAAGGCTACAAAGACAACAAACAGCAAAATATTGTATTAATTTATATTTCCAGCAGGATTCTTAAATGGCAAAGGTCAGGTACTGGCTTAGGGGCTAAATCAACAGCTTAATTATGATAAGCTAAACATAAGATGATGCTCAGAGGCTCAAATGATGAAATATGATAACAGAATATTGAGTTACAGTAGTGGAAAGAAGCTCTGCAATGATAACAGGACAGTGAAATGCACTAGCGGGGAAAAAAAAAAAAAAAAAAAAAACATGAACGAAACATGAAAGGAGATTGCAAAACAGCTAGCTTCCACCTAGTGATAGGAGAGTCTCCCTCAGTCCCTGTGCTATCTTCTCTGATGTTTCCTTTTCTCCCTTTCCCCTCCAATCAGTCTCAGGAGAAAAGGGTGTGTGTGTGTATGTGTGTGTGTGTGTGTGTGTGTGTGTGTGTGTGTGTGTGTCTGGGTGGGGGGGTGGGGGGGGTCGACGACAACTCAACACCAGATTAGCGAGATATGAGTGCTAAATTATTTAAGGCGTCATAAATATTTCACGGCGAAACCGCATCACGAGGCAACAAAGTCGGCAAGCAACCTCAATAAGCAAGCAGGGGCTTGACTGAGACATTGGAGACAACATGGATGAGTCCCTGGGGAAGTAACGGTGGGCTGGGGAGGTGATATGTGTGTGTATATGTGTGTGTATGTGTGTGTGTGTTTGGGGTAGGAGGTGTTGGTTGGTGGTGTTGGTAATGCTGTGGTCTCATCAGACATCAGGCCGGGAGCTTAATAGTGTGTGTGTGTGTGTGTGTGTGTGTGTGTGTGTGGGAAGAGCAAGAGAGAGAGAGTTGCAGCAAGTGCGTAGGGATAATCACCTTTGCTCTCATCAAAGAGTCAACACACCGAGACTCACGGCTGGGGTCGAGTGGTTTGTCAGCAAAACAATGTCTTAGAACACAACTGACATCAGTGCATGACACCTACATCTGGTGTGGGTCTGGGCCACGTGCGTCTGACATCCGCTCCGCACCAAGCTACAATCTAAAGCTCTCTGTTCAGGGTCCCTCAGGAGAAAAAGGCTGGATGGCTGACGGGAGTCCAGACTAATTAAGGATGGTGAGATGTGCATGCTTCTACAATCCCCACGCTGACATCAGTGCTACTGAGCGCTGTCTTTTTCTGCCAGGAAACCTGTTTCACATCGATACTGGAGAGGCATTACATGTAAGTGAGACCTCAGATCTTTTTTCTGGTGTGTAGACAGCATCATATCATCAATAAATGTTTTGTTTTGTTTGTTTGTTTTGTTTTGTTTATCCCTTTCATGTGGCCTGACGTCATTCATTGGCAGCTGTAACCTTGATACTACTTATAATTTTCCGGGTAGAGAGAGAAAAAAAAGAAAAGAATTTCTTTTTAGAAGAATAAGCGTCTGGCTGTGTTACGGCGAGTTTTTATAACATGGCCGTTAACATTTTAGAGGCTTTGTGAGTCATCGGACTGGTAGTGCTCCATATTTAACAGACTTCATCAAACCTCCTCTGCACCTTGGCATTTGAGCGCTCCAGTCATAGTGATTCATTGGGTAAAAATAAGTGATGAAGTATCAGGTGCCCACATATTTCATCTCCAACAGATCCGCCCAGCTGCTCAAACACAGCAGCACTTATTGAAGAAAAGACTTCACAAGCCCGAGTTCTGAGCAAGAAACAATTAAATTCCACCGAAGGTTGGCCAAATTAAAAAGCTTGTGTTTCCAAAATCATTGGATACTGCAAACAATCATACATCTGTTTTTATTAGATATCACAGGTGGGATGGCCATAAATCGAACTTCCTACAAATGGTAGGAAAAGTACAACAGTACCAGGTGACATCAAGGAAGCCATGGTAGATGAAAATCATGGCTTCATTTGGAATTATCATAATTTTTGGGGGGAGTAATTTACAAAAAGGTAAGTGATTGATTTGGCCTCTTTCTAGTTCTAGTGTGTCTGCGGGGGTAAATACCACAGCGTTACCCTTCACTGAAGTCTGAAGCAACATGACTGTTTCTGAACAAGGATTGACACTACTAATTTATTTTAATTTATTTAGTTTTTAAGTTTGCTGCCCTTTCCCTTGTCTCTGACCCTAAATTTCTCCTCTCAGTTCAACTTTCATCACCGAGACAGCTCTCCTCATCTGAGTCTGGGTGTGTGTGAGTTGTGAGGGGTGTATGCCTGGAAGCAGAGGCATGGTTTTTGAAGTCTTTAATAAGCAATGCTATGCAAATAGACTGTTTTGTTTGCCTGACCCCGTGCTGCGGATCCAGAAACTGCTGGGGGCGACCAATATTAATGCAGCAGGTGGCTCTACACAAGTCACTGCCTCCCCTCAATACCCCCCCACCCCCCCACCCACCCACACACCCACCCACACATACACACACACACACAGCAAAAAACACAGGGGAGGGTGTCCCAATCCCCTAATTACTGCGCACAGTGAGGGGGTAAGAGAAAATGAATGCAAGAATGCATGTATGTGTGTGTGTTTGTAAAATTGAGAAAGGTGAAAGAGTGTGTGAAAGTAAGACAGAGATGGACAGAAAAAAGAGCTGTGTGTGCATATGTGTGTGTGAGAGCGAGAGTGTGTGAGAGGGAGAGAGGGAGGAGGTGGTTGAAGAAGAGTGTGTGTGAACGTGTGTGTGTGTGTGCTTGTGTGTATGTGTGTGTGTGTGCCCATGCCCCAAAGAGGACCAAAGCAACAGGAGAGTGTGGCCTCGTGTAGGGAGGCTAATTAGGCCTGACCGCTAGGGAGGCCGTAAAGCATGACGGATGGCATTTACACCTCGTATCAGGCTCACAATCCCCAAGTCCTGCAAGCATCACTTCCAGAGGAAGAGAGCAACACAACATGGAGAAAAAAAATGACAACACCATAACAAAACAAAGCCAAGCCAAGCCAAGCGAAGAGGTGTGGCGTTCCTTCACGACTCAAGTGCCAGTCTGACTTTGGATGGATACCAAAGAGCCCAGGGGCGTAATGGCCCCAAGGCATTATGGGTAAGCTAATTCTGTGCTCCACGGTTGGATTTCATATTTTATTTTACTCCAGTGCATTTTTATGTGCTACTGGGACTTAGGCGCTGTGCTGTTGCCTTGCGTGCATTAACATCTTGACATGGAAAGACCCAGACACTTGATTAGGATCAGGCAAGAGTAGAAGGTTGAAAGAGAGATGGATAGAGAGAGAGAAAGAAATATATGTTGACAAGGCCATTATTTCAGAGCTTTCAGTAAGATGGACATTACAGTGTTGACCTTAATACAAGGCATAGGGGGGCAGACTGAAGGTGAAACACACACACACACACATACACAAACGCGTGCACACACACACACACACACACACACACACACACATACACACTCTCTCTCTCCCTCTCTCTCTCTCTCTCTCTCTCTCTCACACGCACACACACCTCTAAAAATCAACCAGCAAAATCAAGCTGCACCTAGGGATGCTTTAGGGCTTCCTGTCGTGTAATCATGGCCCTCACTGTTCCGTATCCACTTTGGCCAACTCTCAAATCATCCCATTAGTACTTGTGTGAGAACTGGAAACTTCTCAGAACTAACAAACTAACTGTTTCAACAGTGGAATTGGCTGACAATAAAGACTTTTCTGTGTAGCTATACTGTATATGAGTGCACTTTTTTTTTTCGGATGCTATGACATGCCTGAATTTCAAGCAGGATACAAAAAGCATCCATCTATCTATCCACTCATCCATCCATCCATCCATCTATCTATAGCACTTCTATAAAGTGTATACATAAGCCCAGGGTCATTTCTTTCATTGATGGTTATCTCTATCTTTTCAAAGATCCTCAATCGTGAGAAAGACAAGGAACAAGGGTAAGAAACAGAGCAGCATCCATAAATATTGTTATTTTCCCGTCCCAAGAACAACACTGACACAAAGCTCCTAAAACACAAAGAAAGATTCAAATCACCGATAAAACTTCAAGTCTTCAAAGTTGACGGGAACACAAACAAACACCTTCAAAGGTACATCTTCTGAACAACAAAACATTGAGAAATGCTGGAGAAGGTATAGCACTTTTGTCTGAACCATCTTATCTCCAAAAAAAAGAGAAAAAAAATTAGCTTGTCATGTTTACTGATGTGTCGGGAAGATGAGCAAGGAAATGGAAGAGGAAAACGGTGAATGAAACATAAACATCAATGACAGTCAGCAGAGAGAGAGAGAGAGAGAGAGAGAGAGAAAAAAAAAAGAGGGCAGAGTTGATTGCCGTGAACGTCAACGTGTCCTACAGTGGAGGTGCCGAGATTTAGTGAGATGTGCCGAACATCTTCATTCAAAGGATGGCTTGCTACCAAATCAGCTCAGATGGAAAGTGCACAGGACAGCACATAGTGGTGCAATGGCTTATGAGCCCGTGGGGGAAGGGATATGGGTGAAAACATTCATAGAAGACAGGAAGAAAAAAGAAAAAAAGAAAGAAGGAAAGAAAGAATAACTTGAGAAATTTAGAAACAAATGAATGAATGAAGGAAAGGAAGAGAAAAAAGACTGATTGTTAACTGAGTGATTGAATCTATGAATGAAAGTATGAATGACTGACTGACTGACTGAGTGAATGAATGAATGAATGAATGAGTGAATGTTGCTAAAATAATGCAGGAGTATCATTCAGTCACAGTGCGAATATATCACCCATTTCTCTTTCTCTACATTCTCTATTTAGCTGTCCTCATCTGAACACTGATTGAGTGTGGGTCTATGCTGTCCCTGCACTGTCCCCTGTGCTGTCTTTATGCTGTCCCTCCGCTGTCCCCTGTGCTGCCCCTGTGCTGTCTTTATGCTGTCCCTCCGCTGCCCCTGTGCTGCCCCTGTGCTCTCTCTATGCTGTCCCTCCGCTGTCCCCTGTGCTGCCCCTGTGCTCTCTCTATGCTGTCCCTCCTCTGTCCCCTGCGCTGCCCCTGTGCTCTCTCTATGCTGTCCCTCCGCTGTCCCCTGTGCTGCCCCTGTGCTCTTTCTATGCTGTCCCTCCGCTGTCCCCTGCGCTGCCTCTATGATGTCCTTCTGCTGTCCCCTGTGCTCTCTCTATGCTGTCCCTCCGCTGTCCCCTGTGCTGCCCCTGTGCTCTCTCTATGCTGTCCCTCCGCTGTCCCCTGCGCTGCCCCTGTGCTCTCTCTATGCTGTCCCTCCGCTGTCCCCTGTGCTGCCCCTGTGCTCTCTCTATGCTGTCCCTCCGCTGTCCCCTGCGCTGCCTCTGTGCTGCCTCTATGATGTCCTTCTGCTGTCCCCTGTGCTCTCTCTATGCTGTCCCTCCGCTGTCCCCTGTGCTGCCCCTGTGCTCTCTCTATGCTGTCCCTCCGCTGTCCCCTGCGCTGCCTCTGTGCTCTCTCTATGCTGTCCCTCCGCTGTCCCCTGCGCTGCCTCTGTGCTGCCTCTATGATGTCCTTCTGCTGTCCCCTGTGCTGTCTTTATGCTGTCCCTCCGCTGTCCCCTGTGCTGCCCCTGTGCTGTCTTTATGCTGTCCCTCCGCTGTCCCCTGTGCTGCTCCTGTGCTGTCTTTATGCTGTCCCTCCGCTGTCCCCTGTGCTGCCCCTGTGCTGTTCCCTGCGCTGCCTCTGTGCTGCCTCTATGATGTCCTTCTGCTGTCCCCTGTGCTGACTTTATGCTGTCCCTCTGCTGTCTCTGTGCTGGTCCTGTGCTGTCTCTCTGCTGTCCCTTGACCTGTCCCCCATGGCCACTTCAACAAAAACTCCCATCAGCATCTTGTCTGAATCACTCTTCTGGATCAGGAACTTTTATCACCCTTGTTAACCTGCTTATCCCTCATCTCTGCAGCCGGTGTTTTGAACAGCCCGCACGTGTGTTTGCTATGTGACGGATTTTTTTTCTCCTTTGCTTTGTTTTGTTTTGTTGTTTGGCAGAAGAAGATGACCTTTACCATGGCAACCCCAGACTCCAGTGGTCACCGTTGTGATGCATTTGAGCATGTCTGACCAGAAAAGCCAGAGAATGGGGAGGAGATAGGGAGAAGACAGAAGCAGACTTCAAACAGAAAGTTTAAATCCTGCCCTTTCCAAATTATGCCGGCTATGACTGACTTTTTGGAGTGACTTTTTATTTTTCTTCTAGAAGCTTCCATACCCTGCGAATTGACCTGGGTGTATCTATTCGGTAACTACATGGAAATGCTGACTGAAATCTCTAAATCCTCATACAGCACAGTAATCAGCTGAGCTTTTTTAATGAGAAGAAAGATTTCTTTGCAGAAGTGTCGACAGCACCAATCAACGTGACCCATATCAGCGATGTCCTCTCTTGCATAACTCTATAGCCTATGCATCTGCTGAGTGCAGATCAGATTCTTCTTGCACTGTAGTTGTCTTCGTCCTTATGACTTTATGAATTGTTCAAGTCTTTCATTGGCCTTTTTTCATTGGCATTTTCCTTTGAGATTGAGGAAAAGATGAGAGAAGTGACAGTCTGACATAGGTCATTGACTGACACTTGAAAAATGTCCCAATTGGCCATTCATATAAACGGTCAAGTCTTCCAACATTACGCTCAATCGACACAGGTTTAGGTCTGACTGCAGATGATTGCCTTAAGTGATCTAGTGTCAGAGTCAGCTAGGAGGAGTAAGAAAAGACAGCAGGCCAAATCCGGCAACACACACACACACACACACACCATCAAGCGAAATTCCAGCCAATTGTGCAGTCTATGGAGAGGTACAGCAGGATTTGTCTCTGGGTGTCTCGTCTAGCTTTGTCTAGTTCCCATCAATGACTTGATGTGTTTTGTGGCACTGACAGAGATAAGACCAAGATCATTTCTAACTGACTGTGTCTTAGGCACCACCGCTGTATATGTATATATGAGTATATATATATATATATATATATATATATACACACACACACACACATATGAACAAGTCTATTTTCAAGCTTCTCACACATGGAAAAGATAGAATCCCCCTTTCAAAAAATGATGCCGCCTTAAGTAAGACATCATGGGAAAGACTCAAAGATGAAGTCTGTGTCACTCCTGATCTGTTTTCACTTGGCCTGTCAGAAATAAATAGCTATGAAAAAAACCTCGGGCTATCATTACAAGGCTGAGCTGATGTTGATCTATGATCTAGGATGGCACCCTCAAAAGCAAGCGCCACTGTTATTGTTGGGTTTGGTAGCTTTGCAATCACACAATATGACCTTCCAAGCTAATGATAATTCCACCTCTGTGAGGCCCCTTAGCATGCAGACACCTCCTCTCCACTCCACTGACACAAGTCATACTCCACACAAGGCTCATTTTCAAAACAATCCTCCTTTTTGTTTAAGTAACTCCAGTAACATGGAGTTCCTGGCCTCCGCCGCTGGTGGACAGCAGCAAGATAAGCAACTTGTGAAGTGTTACTTTAAGACTCTCAAGGCCTCCTAGTTGAAGTGGCAACAACATAAAGACTTGGATAAAGTGGGGTGTTTTTTTTGTTGTTGTTTTTTTTTTTTGATGTCTGCCTTACGCCTTATCAGACATTCACCTGCTGAGATTCCCAGTTGTTCACAGCACACAGCCTCTGTGCTGTCTTTATGCTGTCCCTCTGCTGTCCCCTGTGCTGGTCCTGTGCTGTCCCTGTGCCGCCCTGTGTGCTGTGCCCTGAGCTGTCTCCCTGCTGTCCCTTGACCTGTCCCCCATGGCCACTTCAACAAAAACTCCCATCAGCATCTCGTCTGAATCACTCTTCTGGATCAGGAACTTTTATCACCCTTGTTAACCTGCTTATCCCTCATCTCTGCAGCCGGTGTTTTGAACAGCCCGCACAGTCCAAATCAAAGAGATCAAAACAAGAAAAGATGCAATGCCAGTTTTGCTGGAACACCTTCTGTCTTTGCGCTTATTTTTCACCTTTCAATTAATGCCACTTAGAGAGCCGGTGCCAGTGAATTATGGCTTATTCATAGACCTAGCTGTTAGAAATTGATTGATTACCCCAAGTGTCGAATATATTAAACAAGTAATTTAATAAAAGTGACAGAATGGATTCAGTGTACGAGAGAGAGCACTGCCCTTTGAGGAGAGAGAGAAAAAAAAGAAACAATATTGTGCTGTACAGTACATCTGTGGCTCCTCATGAAGTTGCTCCCAGACATATTACATATTCATGAACTTTCAATAAAAAGAAACAGTAAGAGCCTTGGCTGGCAGTTTCATATTGCCAGCGTCCTAGGTGAAAATACACCCCCCCCCCCCCACCCCCCTGTCGATTTTACTGCACACCTTGAAGACTGTGAACGCTTTTAATCCTTGACACCAGCTTCTGCAAATTGAAAAAAAAAAGAAAAAAGAAAATGCAATCCTTGCCAAAAAAGAAAAGAAAAAAGAAAAACTACACCTCTACACCTGCAAAACTGTGAACTGGTGTCAACTGGGATAAAAAAGCAAACAGACAAACAGACACATGTACTTGCAAATTCACAATGCTAATTTCTCATTGCGTTTTACACTTTAAAAACATCCTGCTGCCAACTTAGCCTTCAACCACATTACCAAGTAAACAACACCCACTTCCAAGGCTCTTTAAACATGCCAGCGTGGTGTGTGTGTGTGTGTGTGTGTGTGTGAGAGAGAGAGAGAGAGAGAGAGCCGCAGGCTTAGGGGGCTAGTTGAGAGGGTCTTTTTTTTACCTGTACTCCTCCTGGGTGAAGATAGGTATCACTGAGGGCTGGAGGACGGTGATTTCTACCAGGGTCTTATTGGACTTTGCAGGCTGCCCTCCGTCATAGGCAATAACCACCAGCTACACAGAGAGAAAGAGAGAGAGAGAGAGAGAGAGAGAGAGAGAGAGAGAGAGAGAGAGAGAGAGAGAGAGAGAGAAATCAATGAGATGATTGGGCCAGGCACAAATGTGAGGAGACCACTGAGATCACTGAGTGATAGGGGAGCAAAACATACCACTAACCACGCTAGATGTTTGATCTCTCTCTCTCTCTCTCTCTATCCCCCCGTTCCCTCTATCTTTGTTTTCCTCTCTCTCTCCCTCTCTCCTTTCTGTCTCCCTCTTACTCCTCTCTGTCTCTCTCTCTCTTGCTCTCTCCTCTTCTTTCTCTGTCTCTCTCTCTCTCACACACACACACACACACACACACATTCTATAGCCACCACACATAAATCATAGCCATGCACCCACAAACACATGCACAAAAATAAGAAGTTCTTGCTGTGCTTTGCTTAGTTCCTGCATAAGTACTGATTCACACACACAAGCACACGCGCGCACACACACACACACACACACAGACAGATAACGTATAATAAAGAAAAACAAACAGTGAGAAAGAATGGGTGATAAAAAAAGAGCGAGAGAACAAGAGTGCGAGAAACTGAGAGAGAGAGAGAGAGACAGAGAGAGAGAGAGGGAGAGAGAGCATGCTTGGTCCACCTACGTTGAACTTGGCATTGGGCTCCTCATTTAGGTTGACTCTGGTGACCACCTGGCCTGTCTCCTCCTCCACACCAAAGAGACTGCTGCTGTAGGAAAACTGCTCCACATCCACCTGGTAGCGAACCCTACTGTCAGCTGTGCCCTGGAGAGAAGGGAGTGAGGGGGAGGTTGGCAAACACAAACACAAACACACACACACACACACACACACACACACACACACACACACACACACACACACACAGAATGTTAGCATACCCATGTATAATGACCAAAATCTATATTATCATCATGGCCAGCACTGGACTGACAGTATACCAGTCAACCACATCATTATGCCATACACACCAGTTAGATACTGTATCCCAGTAACACATTTTCTGACAGTCCACCTGTTAGTGCAGCCTACTAGGGTGTAGTAGAAGGAGAGGAAACTCTCTCTCTCTCTCTCTCACACACACACACACACACACACACACACACACAGGCAGACAGACACACCAGACTCTGTTTGATATATAGTACACCGGTATAACAAGTTTGAAAACTGTTGGGTAAAGCGTCTCTGTGTGAGTGTGTGTGTGTGTGTGTGTGTGTGTGTGTGTGTGTGTGTGTGTGTGCTCTCAGTCAAGAATCTCCCTCCCAGCTTAGGAAAAGCTTCAGTGTGATGATGTGCAAATAAACAATACAGAACTAAGAGAAAGAATTACCAAAGTGTGTAAATTGTGTACTAAGAATTTGTGGGTACAAACTATCAATTTAGGAGGCTTTGTTTTATTGTTTTATACTGTGGTAGACAGTTGGTTAGATTATACCCCATGATGTACATACACTATAAGAAATGCATAGCAATACAGAGTGTTATCCACATCAAATAATTTTGTCTCGTGTACAAAATCACAGAATTACCAGCAATACAAAATCTATGGGGGTGTCTCTGCCCCTTGATACTCCACTGCGAATCTCTGCCTGGGGAAGCACTCTCGTCCTCCAAAACCAAACACACGCTGTTCCAGTCTTCTGCTCGTCTCACCAACACTGCTCACTGTCTTTTCACACAACCCGAATATCGTCACCTGCCACCCACCCACCTCTCCCCACCCCACCCCACCCCTCCCCACCCCTCCACCGCCTCATCCCGTCCCCCTTTTCGCTGGGCGGCGCAGCCGATAAAACAATTTTCTGTCTGATTGCCAGGAATGTGTACGACAGCAGATGTCGAGCGCAGCCCCCTCTCTGCATGCCAATAAGCCTGCTGCACGCAATTTGCTTTTTCCGAAGTCCCCTGACCTCGCCGTGAGCCCCGCTGCCGTTTGCCTTGCTGTCATGTGCCATATTTGGCCACTAATGTGTTGTGTTGGCAAGCAGACAAGCAAAGCGGGAGGTCAAGAACATGCTGTGAGTGTGTGTGTGTGTTTGTTTGTGTGTTTGTGTATGTGTGTGTGTGTGAGAATGAGGGGTTCTAGGGTGAACAGTGTTTACGTGCACATGCATCTATGTGTGTTTCATGTGAAAATGTGTTTGTGTGTGTGCGAATTGGGGGGTGGGGGGGGTGGGGGGGGGGTGTAAGTGTGTGTGTGTGTGTGTGTGTGTGTGTGTTTGTGTGTACCCAGTATGCGAGAATTCCGAGAGTGCATGTGCATGTGCACTGTTCATATGCAAGGTAAAACGTGTGTGTGTGTGTGTGTGAGAGAGAGAGAGAGAGAGAGAGATTGTAATTGTGTACATATGTGTATGTGTGTCAGTCTCAGCACAAGATATATATAGAGAGAGAATGTGTGTGTTTGTGTTTGTGTGTGTGTGTGTGTGTGTGTATGTGTGTGTGTGTTTGTGTGTGTGTATGTATGTATGTTGTACGTGTGTGTTTGTAAGAGTTAGGCAGGGGCTCTGAAGCTCATGAGCCTTCAGGGACAACAGATCCATCCAGTGTGACACAGAAGGATGAGGAGGAGGAGGAGGAGGAGGGGGATGAAGAACAGGAAGAAGAAGAAGAGGAGGAGAAGGAGGAAGAGAAGGAGGAGGATGAGGAGCAGGAGGAGGAGGAGGAGGAGAGGGAGTGGCACAGCAAATGCAACCCCCCCCCCCCCCCCCCGCCCCCCCATCCCCACTCCCCACTGGGGGATGGGTATGGAAATGGAGAATGAGAAATTAGAATGAGAGAGAGAGAGAGAGAGAGAGAGAGAGAGGAATGGGAGAAAATGAGTAACTGAAAACAGTGGTGTGGTGTACGGACAGAGAATGGGAGAGGAAGGCAAGAAGGCCGCTCCACACAGAATAGGCAGTCATTAATTTACCTGCTGCAGTGGACCATAAGATAATCAATGGGTCTTGGCATTATGGGCTGTTTGTCTCAACGTGACCTTCAAAAGGGCAATGTACATAAGGTTCCATGGATTGAACTTTTGCATGTCTGCTAGACACACTAGCTTGTGTTTGTGTGTGTGTGTGTGTGTGTTATTACACATCTGTGTGATCTGTGTGTGTGTTATGTGCCTGTATGCATTTGTCTCTCTTTATGTGTGTATGTATATACATGCACACAAGCATGTGTATGGATGAACGCACAAACATGTGAGTATTATGTGCTTATATGTACTGCTGATGTGCTGTATATGTGTGTATGTACCTGCGTGTGAATGCACGCACATGCGTGTGCTGAACAGTGATTAGCGCTTAGCACACTATAGGACCACTATGGGGCAGTGGTAGCGCAGCAGCTACGGAACCTGGCTAGCATACTCGTAGCCTGGAAATTGTGGGTTTGAATCCTGGCTGCCACCATTGTGCCCTTGAGCAAGACACTTAACCCTAAGTTGCTCTAGTGAAGACTGGTCCTAAACTAATTGACAGTTGACAAATGTAGGTTACTGCAGATAAAAGCGTCAGCTAAATGCATAAATGTAAATATAAATCACACACAGCACAGTGTATGAAGAGGCAGCAGCCAGACAGACGCACTGAGGCAGAAACATTTTCACACACAAGCTGTTGAGGCAGGGTGAGCCCCGAATGGCGTCCAATACATGCACCCAGTGACCACATACAATACTCACATCCCTCTCTGTGAGGTTAAGCATCAAACTGTCACAACGTCAGGGAAGTTTCCGGGGCTCTCTTGGTGACACACATCACACTCGCACATTTCTTGGCGACAGACCACACTTGCAAGATCGGTCATTGGTGTCTCGTTGAACAACAAAACTGAAAGCACCTCAGTGTAAGCCTTGTGACATCGAGTTTAATACCTTGTCAGTCAATATAACTTTTCGAAAATTATCATCATTATCCTTCATCTGGTAAACAAATTCACAAATACTGTTTTTTTTACTGAATTTCAAGGAGTTGGTCTAAGTCACAAACAATCAGTGACAGTAGGGGCATCTATGTAGTCATCAAAATCTCTCAATTTGAATAGGATCTCTTTAATGACAGTGTTCTCTAAGAACTGGTAATAACACCAGACCCTCGTTCTACACTTCCGTTTCATACAGAGGGTCTGGACATTCGGTAGTGAGATTCGATTGCTTGCATGAGGTGTTTGAGTTTAAAAACACTAGATCAGCCCCTGACTTATAGCTTGCCTTGACTGATAGCATTCTAGCTCTGCATTCACAACGCCTGCCTCTGTTCACTGATTGGACAGGTTAAAATGCCTCCTGAGAGGTATTGCTAACATGGGATCAAATCCAGACTAGCACTGTAGGGAGATGAGAATCAAGCGGAAGTGCTGAGAAGGCATGGCCAGGCTAGTGTTCTCTAGTAGGTAGCACCCATATCTCAATGTCTGCTAATTTGGTTTGCTCAGATACAGAGGCAATGATACGCCCAGCTATCTGGCCCAGCATCTTCAACGTTGATGACAATCCTATTGTCCTAGTCACACTCAGAACAACACTCCAACCCATTTGCAATCATCTACACCTC
>PYXC01002284.1:560000-570000 GCA_015244755.2 Tenualosa ilisha | reverse complement strand
TTGAATCCAGCCAAGCGCTTGAACACTAATTGTCATTTGTCTCACGTCCACCACTTAATCTTCTGGGAAGCAATAAGTCCAACCGAAGTAACACAAGTAAAAAAAAATGGACAGGTAAATAAGTTAATAAGAAATGACCAAATAAAAACAGGAAACAAGCATACAATGGCCTTTACCAAAATCGGACGGTCATTTCATACACTACAAAAACAGCCCAGTCTCAATGTAGCATACTATCAATCTCCATTTTGTTTGTTTGTTTTTGGTTTTTTGTTTTTTCCTGTGAAAGCAGAAAAATGAAGAATGGGCTGGGTCATTTGTCTTGTGCTTGTCTGTCTATTTTTAAGGCAAGTCAGCATGTCTAAAAGCAGGCAAGCAGGCCCTGGTGACAAATAGAGTTAAGCGCTATGGCACGAGTCTGACATCTGCTCCCAGATACACCATTAGTCACCCTATTCTAGCCAGCATTCACGGCCACCTTCTGATAACACTACACACAAGGTCAAGGTGAGGTTAAAAGTTTATGTTAAGAGTTCTTTCGGTAGAATACTACGTTCATAAAAATTCTAAATAAATCACTACATTAACTTAACAACAGTATGGCTGACTTGTGACCAATGAAGTGAATGTGACCAATGAATATTTATACGGTTGATAGACAGGATTACACTTAAAGTCACCGAGTGCTGTTGGTGGAAAAAAGAAAGACAAGCTTTGATGCAACATAATACATAATACTATGCATACATGCATACATAATACTAACTGAATGGGGCATGGAACCTCACTTTCAGTTAAATTCTCCTGTGCCCCATTAAGTTAATGTTGGTTGCTGGTTTGCTATTCCGTCTATGTTGTATCAAATGTTCTCATTCTCTTTCCTACAGACAACACTCGTTGACCTCAAGCGACAGAGCTATGGAATCACCCCAGATTTCACCTTTAAGTTTAAAAAGTAAAAGGGCACTGTAATGAGGACACTTAAGGACCGTTCAACAACTATAAAGACAGCTACAACTATAACGATATATCAGAAATCACAGAAATCTGTCCTCATTCGAATGAACTAATGCCTAAAATGACATGGTTTTTGATTGGCTGTCATCTTTTTAGCATTCTGAAAATCACTCTGACAGTGATCCCAATGATACTGTTACACATGTCGTTGTCGTTATAGTTTATGGTATGGACGCTGTCATTCATATTATTTAGAGCGATATTTATTTGTCGTTATAACTATAGCTACAGTTCTTAGTGTGAACGGCCCTTTAGACCGTGTACACACCTGGCCAGGTATTTTCAAAAGCAGATACTTTTTAAAAGTAATGCTTATGGATGTGTACCATCATCGTTTTTTGAGCGAGGCCTCAACCACACTCACACGATGTGTCTATCGATACGGTGAAGTAGTGATCCCACGGGAAGCTTGTCTAACATCCTATAACACAGCACAACAGGGATCATCCTAATCATACTCATTTAAATACAAATTGCAGTTGCACCTCTAATCTCACCGTTTGCCCTGCTTGCAATGACAATAAAGTCCTCAGTCATTCATAACCTAATGGCAATCTGCCAAGCAGCTGCACCTTTACAACGTTACCAGAGTCTTGTGGTAAGAGCCTAATTAAAAATGAATCCTGCACAATATGATGGCATAGAACTTTTTTTCTGATAAGACCAGACAGAGCCTGAGGGAAGCGATCCTCCCTCTCACCCTGTTCTTATCATTTACATGCACAGGCTGGATACACACACACAGACCACAGACAGCCTTTACTAAGTCTAAAGACTTTCTGCTTTGGTCCAGATAATCAACAGGTCCCTGAGGGGGGCGTGGTGGCAATGGGGGTAGCAGGGGGTCTAGATTGGTCTTGTCCTGAGCATAAACAGGCATAAATAAATGAGAGAGCCTCAGGATAAACTGGACAAGCGTCCTGCTCCCCTCTCTTTTTCTATCTCTCCCTGTCTTACTCGGTCTCTCCTTCTAACCCTGAAACACAGAGGTAGATAGTTTGAGGGGGAGACAGACAGATGGACAGGAACAGACAGACAGGCAATCAAACACACACACACACACACACACACACACACACACACTCACCGTTATCTTGACCGTGACCATGGCCAGACCGGGAGGCATGCTGCCCTCACTGTCCAGGGCCTCCACCACAAAAGTGTGTGTGACAGCCTCAGGGGCCAACGCCTCGAAGTCAAGTGTGTGCTGGGCCCGCAGCTGACCAGTCAGCGGGTCCAGGGAGAACAGCTGCTGGGCCTCCTCCGTTCTGATCCAGTATGTCACATTGGAGTTCAGGTCAGCATCATGTGCCTGTGGAGAGAGAGAGAAAGAGAAAGAGAGAGAGAAAGAGAGAGAGAGAGAGAGAGAGAGAGAAACCAGAGCAGAGAGAGAAAGAAGCCAGAGCAGAGAGAGAGGAAGAGAAAGAGAAGCCAGAACACACAGAGAGAGAAAGAGAGAGAGAGAGAGAGAGAGAGAGAGAGAGAGAGAGAGAGAGAGGAAAAAGTTGAAAAGGGCACGAGCAAAAGATTGAAAGATTGAGATGCAGAGAGAAAGAGGTGGCAGGAAAGAAAAAGACAGACAAAGTGAGTGAAAGAAAGACAGAGAGAAAAGAGTGTGAGCACGAAGTAGAGATGGATGTAGGAAGCAGAGGAAGGTGATAAATGACTTTGGAGAAGGGAGAATAACAAATGAGTGTATGAAAGTAGAGGTCCTCAAGGGTAGGGTGTGTGCGTGTGTGTGTGTGTGTGTGTGTGTGTGTGTGTGTGTGTGTGTGATTTCATATGTCATTTCTTGCCAAGGTACAAACTACACACAGAAAACATAATTCAAGCCATCAAAAGGAGATTACGCTACCTTATTAACACATTATACTCAGGCCCGCAGGGCAAGAGAGCGAGAGAGAGAGAATGAAAGAGATAGAGAGAAAGAGGGGGGGGCAGCCTTTGCTGAGTAATAGCACTGCGGTGCTTCCATTGCGTCCACTGTTCATTAAATATTTCTGATTTGATAAGATTCGTTAGCCGCTGTATTAATGAGCCATTTGAGAGAAGGGGGCCACTGGAGAATAGAGTCTGTCTGCAGCCGAGTCGAGCATAAGGTTAAAAACACTGTACATCACCTAGATGTGCACAGAGGATAATGAGGGGCTAAGGGTACGCAAAAGAACAGGCGCTGTGCTACCCATACTTTTTTCCTTAACTGAGATGTGGTGTACAGTGTGTGTGTGTGTGTGTGTGTGTGTGTGTGTTGTGTGTGTTTCTGTTTGTCTTTGTGTTCTTTTTACTTGTCTGTGTGTGCATTTCTACGTCTAGCCTATGTCTGCATTTGTCTTGCTTTGTCCTACTTAAAATGTGTGTGTGTGTGTGTGCGCACATGGATGCCAGTGTATGCGATACAGCTTTCCTACTTCTTAATTTGTGTGTGTGCTTTTTTTCTGTATGTGTGTGTGTGTGTGTCTGTGTGTGTGTGTGTGTTGGTGCGTGTGTGCGTTTGTAAGAGGCAGTCTTTGCAGCTCAGCCTCACTAATCCCTTCTCCCCTATCAGCCAATCAGCAAGCTCATCACAGACCACACCCCCTACTGTTCCCATCCGCTACAGAACTTCAGAGGAAAGATTTAAGCCTGCACATCAAGCCTGCGCCATCACAGTTGCCGTGGCAACTGTCAATCATCCGGTCGAGACACCGCCGGCAATTATCGCGCACCTGATCCAAACCCCAAACCCCAAACCCCTAACCCTGGTGAGACCTTTTCAGCTCGAGTCAGATAGAGAAGAGACCAATGTACACTGGTGGCTCTCGCCACAGTTTAAGATCAATGAGAAAACAGCTATAGCGTTTACTGGCTTTCCTCTGTGAGGAGAGGGAGCCAGTGTGACATTGTCCAAGAATGGTGGCGGCGGTTGGAATTGATGGACAGCTCTGTGGTGAGCTTCAACGATCTGTCAAGACCGTACTGAGCGATTTCCGATTGCAGCCGTCCATTTCTCTCATTTTTTTGCCTGTGAGACGGCAGGCTGGTCAGCTGGAAAGTGGAGTGTTACTGTTACTGTAGTGATTGCACTGTGTCCAACACACACACACACACACACACACACACACACAAACACAAACACAAACACACAGTTCCCAGACATCTTGGTGGCAGTCAGCTAGACATCTTTCTTTAGAAGTGTCCAGCAATCCCAAGCGACAGTGGAACCTAAGGACACCCCCATGGAATCAGGTACACTCAATCATACTCCATCACAATGGCCCTGACATTCCTGTTAGACCCGCATTTGAGCTGATCTGAGTTGAATGGGCAGGAGCAGGGCATGGATGGGATGGATAAGACACAGCCACCCGCGCACACACACACACACACGGGCACAAAGACACACACAGGTGCACACGCACGGGCGCACACACACACACACACACACACACAATGGACATCTATCCAGGTATTTAGCTTTTGCAGATCTGTGGCAACCATAATCTTTTCAATTTCAGTAATAACACACAAGAAAAACAAGGACTTCAGAGTGCTATGTACCCAAATAATACATAAAATATAACATATAGAATGGGACAGAGAGACTGCTGTATCAATATAAAAGTGTACCAAAACATATCACAATACCACAACTGAATCATTTTTGTCTTCCTTCTCTTACAATCACTCAGTAATGCTTTGACAAACAATTTAATACATTTTTAATAATTCCTTCCCATACCTCCTTCCTACTCCTTGATGCCTGTTCATAGCATTCATGATCACAGTTTCTACCAATTTCTTCCAGGTTCCAATGCAATTGCCTATTCCCAGCCACTCAAGTTGCTAACTGATTACCCGCTAGTTGGCTAACTAAAGTATTTGCTACCTGATTACCCGCTAGTTGGCTAACTAAAGTAGTTGTGAACTGGTTACTAGCTAGTCGGCTAACTCAACTAATTAGCAACTATGGCATTGGGATATGAGCCCCAGACCTGTGATTCCCCCAGCAGGTGCTATGCACTCTGAGCCTGGGGGTACAAACCAAAACACTAATCCTAAATAGTAGCTTCCATCATAGTTGATCATCCATATTGATTGCAGCACTGCGCTGGCAGCAGAGAGGGAAACTTATATTCATAAGTTATCTTTAGCCGGTGCCATCCTCGGCTTGACTGTATTCCAGAAATGCCCTTAGTGGTCCCCCTCTCTCACAGAGGTCATTAATTTTTATTTCAAACTCACTGACAACCCTATTAGAGGCTATCTCTTGGCTTGCTACAGTGGAGATGCTGAAGATGTCCTGAACGTCCTGAGGCACACACTATCAAGTTACAATATGCTCTTTCTGTTTATAGGTCCATTTTGGTTATTCCAAATGTGTGTGTGTGTGTGTGTGTGTATGTGTATGTGTATGTGTATGTGTATGTGTATGTGTATGTGTATGTGTATGTGTCTGTGTGTGTGTGTATGTGTGTGTGTGTGTGTGATGGAGATGTGGGGCTTTCAGGTGACCGCTTCATTATAATTACACACAAACACTGCCATCACTACAATAACCATAACCACCCACATTATAACTGTGTTCTCACACAAGCATTCAAATCTCCAGCCTCACTAGTAAAGAAGAGATGATGGACCAGCCTTTACATTTATAGTACATTTATGCATTTAGCATTTGCTTTTACCCAAAGCGACTTACAACTTGTCAACTATCAATTGTTCAGGGCCAGTCTCCCCTAGAGCAATTTTTTAGGGTTAAGTGCCTTGCTCAAGGGCACAACGGTGGCAGCTGGGATTCAAACCCACAACTTTTCAGGCTACTTGCACACTAGCCAGGTTCCTTAACCACTACGCTACCACCAATCTTGAGTTTCACTAACAAACATGGTGGATATCTGTTGACATGTGCAGATAGATGTACAGCATGGCAGAGGGATAGTTTTGTATCTGGATGCAGAAAATGTACATGTGGACTCTGGTGGGACTTAACACCATGACCCCAATATTGATCGAAATTTACATTTGAATCTACAGCTGCGAATCTACAGTTGAAAAGGTCCTGTCAGAATGAGATGAGGGTGGAAAAGAGGGACTTAGAGGTTGGGGCTAGAATTGAAAGTGAAAAGGTCAAAGTTCAAACATCAAGGTTCCCACTCACGCTGAGCTGGAGGATGACTGTACCAGCGGGGCTGTTCTCGGCGAGCGTGGCTTCGTAGGCCGGCTGAGAGAACACTGGACTGTTGTCATCCACGTCGAGAACGGTGACAAGGAGCGGCAGGGTGGTGCGCCGTGGGTCCGTGGCTCCGTCCGAAGCCTCCACCAGCAGCTGATAGTGACCTCTGACCTCTCGGTCCAGCCCTGCCGCTGTGCTGATGGCCCCTGAACTGTTTATGCGGAACAGGCTGTTGTGGGTGAGGAGGCGGTAGTGGACCTCGCCGTTGGCCCCCGCATCTGGGTCAGTGGCCTGAGGGTGAAATGAACAGATGACATCAGTCAGTAAGAGGTCAGAGTTCTGAGGTTACCAAGATTTTCACTTTATTTTCCCTTTTTTTAAAGAAGTCAGAGACATAAAATTGCAAAGAGACAAGAGCACAAAAAAGATTGTCAAAGAGTAGACCCATTGCTGTACTAAATATTGTACTGTGTAGCCTACCACACCAAAACTATAACTTCTATGACAGTTAAATTGCTATCAAATTATATAAAATTAGGTGTATAATACTGGGCGATTCCGTAAACTGAAAAAAAAAAAAAAAAAAGCAAAACACTTTCCCAATTCAATACCATGCAGGCACAGTGCTACACCCATACACCAGTTGATCGGTGCACAGATGAAGAAGTTTTCTGTACTTGTTCAAAGTGACACCTTTTCATTAAATGAAAAATAACAGATATTTATTTGATGACAAACTTTATCACGTCTACCTGTTACAGTTGATACAAATTCCTTGATACAAAAACTGTTTTCTGCCTTTGGTAACCACTTAAAAAATTAAGTCAATATTGGTATTTCCATTCTCAGCAGTAGCAATGCACACTGTGGGAACAGATTACCGCACCATAACCATGTATCTATTGAAAGAGCCTGGCCCACTCCAGAATTCTGGCACACAGTCTGGGAAATTTAAGCTGTAAATGAGGATGTCATTCAATGTCATAGGCTACAGCTGAAATAAAATGAAGACGATCTCATCATTATTGGGACCAGTGTTGCCTCACATCTAATTCTAACTGCCGTGTTGCAATAACAGTATAATTATGCTGCCCAATATTGTAAAAACACATTATATTATTGTTACGATTTGGCTTCATTTGTGCAAAATAAACTTTTTCATTCTGCTTCTCTCAAAAAAAATGATAATGAGCCCATAATGCAACCCATTTACACACATACACACACACACATACACACATACACACATACAAACACAAACACACACACACACACACACATACAAGCACATTTCACACAACGACTATGCTGTCTGTTTTCTTCTAAATCTCCAATTTACATTGTTCCCAAATGACATTACTGGCACCGCTTACTCAGGAGAAGCTTTTTCAGCCATTCCAGAAACACGAATTCTCTGACAACTCCACAACACTGCTTATTGGACTCAGTGCACTAAAGCCATCCAATAGTAATCACAGCTGCTGTCTCGACAGGACAAATATTAAAAACGACTTCACTCTACTGCTAGTCTTGGGAGTTGATTTGGTTGATATGTGAGAAGCCAGAGGGCTTGAGTGTCTGGGTGAGATGGAGCTCCCCACAGCAATCAATTACATAGCAGAGAAGAGACAGGGTCTTGTATTCCACTAGGTCTTAGGCTGAGCCTCCAACTGATTTTAGATAACGCACACACACACACACACACACATATACACAAACACACAAACACACACAAACACACGCGAGTGCGCACACACACACACACACACACACTAATTGATACCATACATCCATAACGACACATGCATTGGCGTTTAACATGTTTTTTGTGTTTTGTTTTGTGTGTTTAGTTACAAAAAACACACATACAGTACATACACACACACACACACACAGACACACACACACACACACACAAGGAGAAAGTCTGATCAATATCAGGCTTTTCAGAAGTGGCCTCCCGCAATGCAGCAAAAATAAAGAAGGATCAAAGCCCTGAATGTCACACCGAAAAAGAACAAAATAAAAACCTAAACTCATGAAGCCTCTTTTCAACACGATACACTCCACAAGAGGCATACCAGAGAGAGAGGGAGAGACAGACAGAGAGAGAGAGAGAGAGATAGAGAGAAAGAAAGAGAGGGAGAGAGAACTTACAACACTCAAGTCCCACCTCCAGTTCCCCATCCCCGACCCCTCGTCGACAGATTCATCAGTGCATAATCATCAGACACAAAGGCAGTAGACATGCGCCAGAGGCACCAGCCATGGCAGGTCTTAGGGAGTCGCAGCAAAAATTAGCCAAGATAATGTTCCCCTTTGTTATCTTTAAATGCCACGGGACGCCCAGGCACAGACAAAAAAGAGAGAAAGACACAGAGAGAGAGATGGAGAGAGAGAGAGAGAGCTAAGAGTGATAATCCATCTGACTGTGTCAAGAACACAGTCGAGTGAGGGCTCAGGAGGGCTCAGGAGTTTAAAGAGCATCTTGAGTTTTTGACTTTAAAGTCACTGAATGACAGGTGATAAAGACCTGTCAGGATCAAGTCAAATGGCCCACACTTCACCAATCCCACCCCTTTTTTTGCGCTGTTCTGCCCAGCTTATTACATGTCTACGAGTATTTGAATGCCATTCAGGAGGCCCAATCGCTGACTTTAAGCAGCGATGGCGAAGAATTACGTAACATTACGTAAAATGGTCTCATGTCATGTCATTCCGACAATGACTATTTATCAAGCACCTCTTATTTCTCGGTGCAATACTGGTGTTAACATTGTCACTGCTGGCAGCAGGCATTTCATCTTTAGATGGTTATCTCTAGCAGACATCCTCTGGTCTAATACAGCTGTACACAACTTAAGTGGCACTGCCAAATAACTCTCATTTTTACTAGAGCCCTGCAGAGTCCATTTATCCATCAGCCATTTTGCCCACAACTAGCCCAGTCATTTTGTCCATGAGTAACAGTGAACCCCTTCTGAATGTCTGTGTTTAGCTGATTTTCAGATAATACAGATAATATCTCTAATGGTGACACTTTTTTTTATTGAAACCATGCAGTGTAGGGCACAACTCCATCGACATGGCAGAATTTGAACAAAAAATAAAAGTTACTGTGCCTGTCATTATCTACCGTACATCTTACTAGAAATACAAGTAGTATTATGCTCTTCTTACTAGAAATACAACTAGTATTATGTGGATTTTACTAGAAAACAACGATTTTGTAGACAACAGCCAAGCCGTAAAAAAAAAAAACAGCCCTTTTGGTCAGGGTCGTTCCCAATTTCAGGCGCAAACATAACATGCTCGATGAACAAATAGACCTGCCCTCAGCGGCGATAAACAACAAGCAAACGGGCAAACAGGTCACAATAAACCAAGAGCAAATGCCGAGATGGCCAAATAGCCGTGGCAGCGTGGCGTCGTTTTTCTGGTCGCCTCTGACTCTAACTAGAATGCAACTCATGAGTCCTCCGCTCTGCTCCGCTCCTCTCCGCTCGCTGGAAGCATTCATCTCCCCCCGCGATCAATTAGAAGTTAATTAAAGCAGTATGTAAGGAAAGTCACAGGAACGCAGTGGGATGGCGCGGGACCGCTGTTGGGTCAATGTAATTATGTTCTCGTCCGACTTGGGGAGGCTTTTTTTTTTGGTTTTGTTTTGTTTTTCTTTTTTGGGGGGGCGAGGGGGGAGGAGTGGGCTGAGTGTCGTGAAGGGGTGTGTGCGTGTGGTGTCTATCGTCTCGTTTAGGAAGGTCGCAATGAAGCTGTTCGGAGCTAAAACAGATCCGCCTTCTCTGCCTCCTCTCTCTCTCTCTCATTCTCTCT
>PYXC01002284.1:522500-557500 GCA_015244755.2 Tenualosa ilisha | reverse complement strand
CATTCTCTGGAGCACCTCCAGGATCCATCACTCACGGATGTGGGACAGGTTGCAAATGAGTGTCGAGCTGCTGGAGCCACAAGCTTAGGCAGCAGAAGCAGCAGCAACAAGAGGAAGAGGAGGAGGAGGAGGAGGAGGAAGAGGAGGGGGGGAGGGAGGAGGACAGGATGGAAGGATAGATAGATGGATAGAGCAATAGAGGTATGGAGGGGGGAAGGGGGAGGGGGGGCACAGCTGCGGCAAACACAGAGGGCTCGCTCGACAACACACGCTGCCATGTGTTCCTCCAATCTGGCAGCCCGCGTCGAACACACAGCGGCCCCTTGCCTCCGATTAGTTAATACAACAGTACAGCAACCGCCATCGCTGTCGGATCCAAAATGGGCAACCGTTTAGACGGCATCCATCCATCCATCCATCCATCCATTCAAACTCGGAGTGGAATCACTGACAGGACCAAACGATGAAGCTATGAATGATAGTGCACAGCTAACTGGCTATTTGTGGAAAAGGTCTCTGGCTTAACTGGTAAAGTAAGCTAAACAAGCTAAGAGCTCAGATCACTGGTAATACACTATCATGGACAGGATATACAGCAATCTCCCTTATTCAAGATATAAGCATAAGCAAGAAAAAAGCCTCACTTATAAGTCTAAAAACCTTTTACTATAATGTCAGCAAATTGCTGTGTGTTTGCATGCGTGTTTTTGATTGAGTGTGTGTGTGTGCGTGTGTGTGTGTTTGAATGTGTGTGTGTGTGTGTGTGTGTGTGTGTGTGTGTGTGTATGCGTGTGTGTGTATGAGAGAGAGAGAGTGTGATTGTGTTTGAATGTGCGTGTTTGTTTGTGAATGTGCGTGTATGTGTATGTGTGAGAGTGTGTGTGTGTGTGTGTGTGTGGTGAAAGACTCTGGTGTCCGCATGCGGGCCTGTCCCTGTAAATGGGGGATTTAACAGCTTAGACTGAGCTTCTCTCAATTCCAGTCTATCAACCTGTTGCTTCAGGAGAGCCGTAATGTGATTGAGTGTTACGCTCATACATCAACCACATCAGTAACGGCAGAATACATCTATTTCTCTATGAAAAACACACACACACACACACACACGCACATGCACACACACGCACACACATGCAAACGCACACACGCACACACACACATGCACACGCGCACGCACGCGCACGCACACACACACACACACACACACACACACACACACACACTCACACACACACACACAAAACCTTGAAAGCATGTTTGTGCCTCCTTTCTTTGACTGTGTTACCCCGCGGCATTTTCCTCTAGCCCACAATGGCCACCTGGATACAGAAACGGCTTTTTTGAAGCTTTTTCTCTCTCTTTCATGAGCGTTCTACGTGCAATCAGGTGTCATTAGGCAAGGTGGGAACACTTCAGATGGAAAACAAGCCTCTGAAGTCAGAAGCACGTCCAAGTGCCAGTGATGTCGATGTGTGGCGATGAGAGCGACACTGAGAGAGAGAAAGAGAGAGCCAGAGAGAGAGAGAGTGAGAGAGACAGAGAGAGAGAGCGAGAGAGAGAGTGTCTCTGTCTGGGTAGGCTGCTTATGCAGAGAACAGATAAACAAAAGGAACGTTTACTCAATAAACGAAACATCAAACCCCCTCATCTCAAACACTCGAACACACACACACACACACACACACACACACACACGCATTCACACAGCAAATGAACAAAAAGAGCACTCTATCCACTGACAAACACTCCTCCCATGTCAAACACACACCTACAAACAATCACACAGACACAGTGAACAGAAAGACACAGTCACCAAACATGCCCCTAAACCTCCCCAAACACAGACAGACACAGACACAAACACACACATACACACACAGAAACACATGCACACACACACACACACACACACAGGCACTCTCTCCCACTCCCCTTTCCAGATTATTCCACTGACGATGTGCGGTGGCCCCGCATTAATTTAGTCTGCTAATTACCCCTTCTCGTCTGCCTAACCGAGCCGAACAAAGCCTGTCATTACGGGCCGTCCCCGAAGGTGGCAAATTATTTAAATTACATTTATTTAATTGGGAAATCATAAACAGACGAAGCCGCCCGAGAGTGTGGGGGGGAGGGCTTGGGTAGAGGTGGTGAGTGCATGTGGGTGGGCAACGGAGGGTGCAGGATCACAGCAGGTGGGCAAACGGGGGAATGGTGCTGATGTTAGAGTACAGTTGCGTCCTACTGGCACCTGCCTTGTACCTGCACCTGCCACACCGTGCCACACCGTGCCCTCAGCTGCTTTAGCGTCCTCGGGAGACGCTGGCTGCTGAGGGGGTCAGCATTGGACCGGACCGCCTGTGGCACTCAGCGTAGGGGAAACTCTGGCACAGTGTGGGCATCAGTGCTAAGAAGAAGGGCGGCATAGGACATCTGTGCATTGTTAGCAATCTCTGTAACTATAGTGATATCAACATAAACATAAACAAATAATAGCAGGCATTTCAAGCTTTCCAGATGTGAGACCATGAGCAAGTATACCGGGGGCATTATTTTATTACTTTGGATGCTTTTTCATGTAATTTCTACAGTTGAATAGAACAGATCCTAAAATGTCATATATTCATTGCCAACAGCAACAAAAAAAACAACTTTTCACCATTTCATCAGAGTTGTGCCAAAAGATCCACTCCTGTGTGGAACTGGTCCCTTGCATCACATGCTCCTAAACCCTGCCAGTCCACTACAGATGCTACTGTCAGCAGCACAGCACTGTCTCTCCCAGGAAAGGCTCTTTTTAAATGGCTAGCTCCTCCAATGTGTGTGTGTGTGTGTGTGTGTGTGTGTGTGTGTGTGTGTGTGTGTGTGTGCTGGCTGGCACGCAGGCTGTGTGTGGGGTACTGTGGCCTGAGCCTGACAGTGCTAACAGCCAGCGCTGAGAGTGCAGTCTGCCTTTGCTAGGAGAGCTCACGGCACTGGGGTTCAAAGGTCAAATACATTTGGGTTTCATTACTGAGGGGAGCTCAGCGACTCCCTCAGGGGAACAGGACAAATAGATACAGAGGGCAAAAAAAGAGAGAGGAGGGAGGGAGGAGGGGACAGAGAGAGTGCAAGAGTGAGAGAGGGAGAGGGAGAGACAGAGAGATTTAGAGGGAAGAGTGCACAAGTGTGTGTGTGTGTGTCTGAAAGAGAGCTCAAATCTTAACCACAGTAGGCACATGAGCCCTTATGTATGTAAAAGTGTGAGTAAGTTTAAGATGAAGGAAGGAAGGAAAGAAAGAAAGAAAGAAAGAAAGAAAGAAAGAAAGAAAGAAAGAAAGAAAGAAAGAAAAAGAAAGACTGAAAAAAGAGCAAATGTGCATGAATGTCATAATGCATGTGGGTGAGAGAGTGTGGGCTTTCTGCTAGTAAGTGTTTGCATATTTTGGCCTGATTGTTTTTTCTGTGTTATGTGCTGTTTTGTACATGGCTGTGTGTGCCATTCTCTCCACCTCTGTAGCAAACATGACTGACCTTCACTTGACCCACAAAGGCGTTGGTCTCCTCCTCAAGGACTGAGAGGTTCCTGGGAAAAGAGCGATCGAAGACGGGATCGTTGTCGTTGACGTCGGTCACCAGGATGCTGACAGTCGTCGTGGAGGTCTATGAACAACACAAAACAGCACAACACAAAAACACAAATGTTTAGATGCCTGTCACCAAAGCGACCCAGACACCAAAGACGAGCAATTATCTCCTTCCTATTGATGAGCATCAATGTGCACCTCTTTCTAATTTTTGAAAGCCATGCAAATGTTTGGCTGAATAAATCCTTGATTTGTATTAATGGAGGGTCTGTTGACAGGGGCCAACAGCGATATCTGCTTTTCATAAACAAATCACCCCCCCACCCCACCCTACCCACCCCCACGCCTCCCCCCATCCTGCCTCTAGCCCTGCACTTGGGTTCATTTACATAGATCTTGTAAAATTGATAACATATTTGCATTCATTATCCAGAGTTGAATGGTAGACTGATGAAAGATTTCCACAGCTGTCAGTGAATTAGCATTCTAAAGCAACACTGGGGCTTTGCTAGCATATTCACACATGCAAACACACACACACACACAGACACACACACACACACACACACACACACACAGATACACACACAGAGAGCAGTCAAATTGAACCCTGGCCTGCAGGCTGTTTCTGTCTTTCTGTCCCATTAAAACGAAGAACAGTTAAAAAAAAAGTTTAATTAAACCTCTGTTACACACATACACACACACACACACACACACTGAGCTCAGTCATGGGGTGAACTCTGTAATCACAACCAGAAGAAATGAAATTAAACTCCAACCACATGGTAATGGCCTACGACACATGTCTGACCATGTCTGGTTCTTCCTCTCTGAGTAAGGCACACTGGGCGAGGTTCACTAGCTGATGCGCTGTGATCTGATGCGACGTGAGAGGAGGGCGATCGGCGCAAACACAATTTGTGGAGCCAAGTAAAGACCAAACCCCACCGACAGGCGCGTGTGGTTGAGTCCCGTGAAAAATGATGGATTCCACCCTCGCATGAAGTTCATTAAGTCGCCAGTCTGTAGACTAGAGGACTCTCTCTCTGGCACACACAAACACACACAGAGACACACACACACAAACACTTATACACAAACAAACATACACCCCCAATATGCACATACACACACACACACACACACACACACATACACACAAACATTTACACATGCACATACACCCCCAATATGCACACACACACACACACACAAACATTTACACACGCACATATACCGCCCAATATGTGAACACACACACACACACACACAACACACTCTAGTGTCTATGATTCTGATGAATGAGTTGCTGTGGTTACTGATAAAATGACGAGTATCTCTCACTTCCCGCACTGACTTCATGAAGGGTGTGGGTGGGTGTCGACACATATGGCCTGTGCTACTGATGATACTGGTCTGGGCAATCAAAGCCTACTGATGCTTTTGTGGGAAAGGCTGCAACACTGCCGAGCCATCGTTTGGAGCATCATACGCAGAACGCACTGACTGCGGAACAGGGGGAAAATCCATACCCATGGGCACACACACGGCGAAGAAACAGATTAGGCTTGTGGTACATGTGAGGTGTTATTAGTAAGCTCTGTAGTGGGTGTGTTGGGGGGGGGGTTGTGTGTGTGTGTGTGTGTGTGTGTGTGTGTGTGTGTGTGTGTGTGTGTGTGTGTGGCTGTGACGTGGTTGTTATTGGTGTTGTTGTTGGTGGTGGTGGTGGTGGGAAGGCTCCATGGTGAGCCAGTTTACCCCGTGCTGTGTTCACCGCAGGAGGGGGAAGCCAGGCCTCCTATCGGCCTGCATTTATCTCTCTCCCCAAAACACCACCGCCTACACCACACATCCTATCACGCAATACACGCACACACGCACACACACACGCACACACACACACACACACACACACACACACACATACCAGCCCCTGTTCTTCCCTATCTCTCAATGCTTGTCTACACTACACCACGCCGCCACCACCGCTATCATCAAATGTCATATTCCTCTCTTCCTGCCAGAGAGGCCCCTGGAAAATATCACGGCTCCCTTTGTACCCGCTGCACCTATACGCAAGATAATCATTTGGAGGCCTTCCAGCGCAGGGGCTGATGGAGGTGGTGGTGGTGGTGGTGGAGGTGGAGGTGGTGGAGGACGTGACGCGACGGGACGGGAAATGAACCGGCCACGCCACCTCAACAGGCTGTGGCTCTCACAACCTACGTGCTTCGCTTTGCTACACGCTGCTTTTCTGTGTGGGGAGTGTTGTATGTGATACTGTGATATGTGATACATCTCTACGCGGTATGTGTGTGTGTGTGTTTGTGTGTGTGTGTCTATATGTATGAGTGTGAGTGTATGTGCATGTGTCTGTGTCTGTGTGAATGTTTGCGTGAGTGCCCCTGTGTGTGTGTGTGTGTGTGCGTGTGCATGGGAGTGTCAATTTGTGTAAGTGCATGTGTGTGTGTGCATGGGAGTGTTTGTGTCAGTGCCAATGTATGTGTGTGTGTGAGTGTGTGTGTGTGTGTGTGTGTGCATGTGCGTATGATGTCGTATCATTCTGTATGTATTAATGCTGCACTTGTCCTAACTCTCCACACACTCCATCTCTCTGCTCATGTCTGCACGGAATCTCTTGACATCACATCTCATCTTCTCTCGGGGAAACAGCACTGATAAGAACAAACTGCTGAACACAGCAGAATCAGCCGGAATAAAATAATAACATCGTCATAAAAAGAGAGGACAAAGTTATGAAGGCACTTAAGCAGTCGGTGTAGCCGCAGGTGTCATGGCTTTGCGGGAGAATTATACTTTTGGCAAATATTTGTATATCCTCGGCCGCCCTTGCAGTCGAAGCATGGAGCTGAGATAAAGGCAGGGATGGCGCTCAAGGAGACGGAGTTTGTTGTTGTTGTCATCGTCGAGGAGATAAGAATGTTCCTTCACCCTGGCAACCGAGGCATAAACAATAGAGGCCTGGGCAAACCAGTGTTCAGGGTGGCAGAGAGAGTTTATCTCTACCTCGGGTGCTACATCCAGAATGGCACCGGGAGGATTGGGGTGGGGGAGGAGGGTGTGAGGGGGGGGGGGGGGGGGTTGTTTGTGACTTGATATGGCACCAAGTTCCTCCACAGCCGGTGGGAAAGAAAAGTCTGACCAGGGAAAGCCTGTGTTAATCTCTTCTAAGCAGTGGTCGGTGATTACCTTCTAGACAAACACACACACACACAAACAAACACTGCCACCACACACACACATAGACACACACACAAACACACACACACACACCTTGAACATGTTTATAGTGCACTGTGCATCGATGAACAGTCAATTTGCTCATAATGCCCAGTGACCAGTTGCTTAGGGAAAGGTCATGGATTTCTTAAGAGCCTTTACACCTGAACACATGACTGCACAAGACAGAACACAGCAGCGCACATACCCTCTCACTCACACGCACACAAACACACACACACACACAGAGAGAAACATTATCACTCATCTCTCATATCAGGTTGTTTTATTCAGAGCAGGTAAATCCCCTTGCTTCCGAGAGGACAGAGACATCACTCCAAAGAGTAGATTATGGGACAAATGGAGATTTTTTTAAATATATAAATATGACTTTCAGGAGGGGAGGAGAAGTCTGTGCCCCTCTGTGTGTGCGTGTATGTGTGTAAAGGGCCAGCTTGCCATCTGCCAATTCTTCCAATTAAGGCAGGTTCTAATGAAATCAGCGGAGATAGTCACTTATCAGGACTTGGCAGAGAGAGAGAGACAGAGAGAGAGACAGAGAGAGAGAGAGAGAGAGAGGAGTAACAGCAAGAGTGTGGCCCGGATCACTATTCATTTTCTGTGAAGGTCGGTGCGCTCTTGTGTTAACTCTTCATTAATGACTAAGGCTGGTTCACTCCGGTGAAGTGATACTCACCGTCCCTTTGATAATACCTGTGCCTCTGCCTGGCATCTTAGAGAAGAGACAAAGAGTGCTTAATGTCTGGCAACCCTACATGCACACACACACACACACACACACACACACACACACACACACTCAAACATACATACACACATACAGACACACACACAGAATGGGAGAAGGGGGAAAGACACATAGAGACAATCTGTTCTCTCGCATCGTGGGCATTGAATGTGTGTATGTGTGTGTGTGTGTGTGTGTGTGTGTGTGTGTGTGTGTGTGTGTGTGTAGGGCTGACACACACATTAGACATACAGAGACTCTCCAAAAAGAGGCTGGTGTTGTTGTACTTCTTTTCCCTTTATTTTTCTGTTTCTAACCCAATCCTGCGTGCCCTTGCCTTTCTGCATGTCCTGCAGTGAGCCAGACACTATAACATGCTAGTCCTGCATTCTTAACTGTAAGTTCACGAGATAGGTCCTGACTGATGCTCATGCTAAATGATGCTAAATGACATATATATAAATGACTGATATAAATGACTGATGCTAAATGACATATATATAATGATTTTGTATATATATATATATATACTACATAAGTATAATGATCGCTGTCAATGGCAACGGGCTTCAGATTCACGTCTGCATTTCATTCCATGAGCAGAGATCATTTACTTATCACAATGGAACTTCGTTGAAACTGAAAGGAAATCAGCTGCATTCCAAAGAATCTTTTAAGTTCAAGTTGCGTTGCAAACTATTTGTTTATCCACGGAAGCCACGAAACAGTAACAAATTGAATTTAAAAGACGTTTGTGTACAGTTTTCTGTTGTCGCTATGGCAAGAAGCCATATAATGAGTGGCATACATTATATACATTACATACATTATCCCTGAAAGCTAAAGCTGACCCTTAGTGGCAGACATTATCCCTTATATATATATAATATATATATATATATATAATATATATATAAGCTAAAGCTGACTCTTAGCTATTAGTGGCCAGAGTGATGAAATGTAATGCCATCTATAGCCACATATCTTAGTTATGCCTGCACATACTTTCAACATCTCTCTCTCTCTCTCTCTCTTGTGCAAGGCCTGAGTGGATGTGTCGATATGTGATGAGATGTGAGACTGGACACAGGCTACAGGCTCACTACATCCTACTCTTATAATTTTCCCCAAAAAAAAAAAAAACACCAAGGGCTTTCTGGGTTTATTGGAGCAGCCTGTAATGGAAATGGTGATGACCTGAGGAATTGTAAGACAGCTAATTCACTTCACTGAACCAGTTTTGTTTGTCCATAGCATGTCTTACTGACATTAACAAATAAATAATTCATAGGACTCATCTCATCTCATCTCATTTCATCTCATCTCGTAGAGTCACTGCTTGGATAATAATTTTGTGTGGTTAGAGGGTAAAGCTTGTAGCATAAAGTAGGTTATGCAGCATTTGTGGTTTTACAATAAGCATGTACATAATGCATTTCTGCAGCTGCTTTTAAATTAAGAATTCTTGAAAAGTTTTCGTGCTTGAAAACTAATCTAAAACTTCTTAAAAATTTGTTATGTATTGTCTAATGCACTGCATCATTTTTCTATTGCAACTAATTAGACTAAAGGGGTGTCAATCTTAACCATGCTGTACAGGTAGAATTACAACATACAATAGACTGGTGGGCTTGGACATCATCTGATCATGTAAGAGTTAGCTGCCTATTCTATAATTAAACCTGTCAATCTAGGTGCATGTTACATAGGCCACAGTACACATGCAACACACTCACACAAACACACACACTCACGTACACACACAGACACGCACACACACATGTACACACACACACATGTGCGCCCACCACTGCACCATTCATTCATCTCAATCATGGTGATGTAATTACTCCATGTCAGGAGGGGCCTGGAAAGGCTCATTCTTCTCCATTTGGATGGGCCGCTCTCCGCTCCTCGACCGCAAACACTCAGCAGGGCCAAGACATCAGCACTCAGTATCAACCCAAAGGTGGGGGCGAGTGTGTGTGTGTGTGTGAGAGTGAGTGTGTGTGTGTGTGTGTGTGTGTGTGTGTGTGTGTGTGTGTGTGAGAGTGAGTGTGTGTGTGTGTGTGTGTGTGTGTGTGTGTGTGTGTGTGAGAGTGAGTGTGTGTGTGTGTGTGTATGTGTGTGTGTGTGTGTGTGTTTGTGTGTGTGTGTGTGTGTGTGTTTGTTGAGGGGGTGGGAGGTATTGAACATACATTTGAAAGCTGAATGGATGATGGAGAAATGGATAGATAGATTGATGGATGAAGAGATGAATGAACAAAGAGAAGGATGGATAGAGGGATACTTGGAATGCTTGGATCTAGATAGATAAATGAATGGATGGATGGATAGATGGGCGTCTGGATAAGACGGCTAAATGAACGACTGCATGAATTGAGCGGCTGAGAAGCTAACGGGTTTACTTGTGTAGTCACTTGAAAAAGTAACCATCACCTTTTTTCCCTGCTGACTGACTGATCGACTCGTTGACTGTCTAATGGGGCCATTGACTAATAGGTCGACCGCATGATAGAGTGAACAAACAACTCAGGTAGGCGATGCTAAGACTGGAGACTGTTTGACTGCCCTGTGCTACAAGACTGACAATGAAAAATAAGTGCAAGATCCTCTGATGTTACTAAAAACGTTCTAGAAGCCTAAAAACATTCTAGAAGCCACTGTTCAGGAACAGATAGACAGTTATGTAACACATTTTGATTTCCTATTAGTTCATGCCTGGTCTGCTAAAACAATTGACCTCCAAGTATTCTATTTGTGATCGATTTGGTTAGTTAAAAAGATAAAAGCATTTTCTTTTGTCACATTAAATGCCATTTGCTATTTTGTTGGATAATAGTCTTATCATCAACAGGTATTTCTGATGAAATTTGAACAGAATTTACATATTGTGAACAAGTTTGCTTTCAATATCTTTTTAGATGTTGATGAAAGTTTCTTGTTTATTCCCAGGATATGTAAAAATTATTTCCATCGTTTTACTGCAGTCTCTTTATTTCCTCTTAGCAGCAAATTAAGGAAGAAACGAAGCAAAACAAAATCACTCCCTCTCATACTCGACGGAAGCACAAAGCAGTGTCCCATAGAGGAAAGACCACTTAGACCAAAGGCAGAGAGCTGTGATCTAGCCTTGTCACCTGCAGGATCAACAAGGGGGCCTGCAGTTTACCTACAAAACTTAAGTACCAGGGTCATTTAGCGTGGTTCTCACACACACTGATCTGCAATGTACTTCGGTCTGGCCAGCAGGCCTATCTTCACTTCTTCCCGTTCACTTGAGATAAGAAACCAATCAATCACTGGCTTTGACCCCCAACACGATGGAGACGGCCTCAACGTGTGTTTTGCTCCAAACTGTGATGCATCCCATTCTCTTTACAGCTCAGTAAGCCACAAGGGAGTAGAATGAAGATTTGTGATAATTCTTGCATGTTACAAGAGCTTGCAAAACAGCATGTCCTATATGTGCAATGGGTGTATCAATTTCAGTGTCATTGGTAATACAGCTCAGGTTTGAGCTGTTAATAGGCGAGCTGGGTTGTGCTTGCGGAAAAGCACAGCACCCTGCTGTCTGGTCGATTTTCTTGACAGTAAACCCAGAGGGGATTAGTTTCCCCGACACCTTTAGGGGATGGAGAGAGGGGTGTGCGTGTGTAGGGGTGGGTGGATATCAAGTCTTCCCTGGGGAGCAACCATGACATACCCCGTCTGCTTTCCCGTCGGATGCCGTGACGACCAGTGTGTATCGATCCGTCGTCTCCCTGTCCAGTGCCTTGTCCAGAAGCAAGAGTCCAGATCTGCACGAGGAAAAAATCAAACACAAACAGACGCTGACACACCACCAAATAAACAAAACAAATAAATAAACAAACACACACACACACACAAATAAAGGCCTGTGTAAACGAGGCCACTGTGATATTGGCAAAATGCTGTGAAAATGCGTTTGACAGCCGTGGCTAAGCTCTGTCGAGAATTCATGACTTGCTCAATGCCACTACTGGGTTATTAGGAGGGCCTTTGGTCCAAAATAACACTCATCATCCTTCAGCATCTCGGTGGTGTGCTAAAAAATATAATAAACACTGCAGTGAGATTATGACAGTGCTTTAAATCCATTATTAATCATTAAACCCATTATGAATCCATAAGTGTTTAATTATATAAGACTACACACTACAGGCTTTGAAGGGAAAGTCTCCAACTCCAGCTGATGACAGACTGGTTTCCTGTTTTTCTTTATTTCTTTTTCCCTAATTGGACTGTAGCCTTTAAGAATGTCATCCAGACATCACGCAGCGAGAGAGGAAGGAAAAGTGCTTTAAATGTCAAATGATGTGCCAAGTGGTTGGCCTTAATATGCCACAATTCTTTTCTATAAAATGCTAGTCAAGTGCATTCATTAAATTCTTTGTTTTGCAATGGCAAAAAAGCTTGTGTGGTGAGATTGGCCTTTAAAAAGATTTTGGTATGGGACAAAGCATGAAGCACATGTGATGCATCTAAATGTAGAAACAGACCATACCGATTTTTTTCAGTCTGTTACTATTGGAACAAGATCGAGTGAGTCAAACCTACCATCACTACCTATCATCACTACGATGACATCAAACATGTTTGATTCAATCTGACTCAGTCGAAATCGTGCCAACAACGTGAAAGAATCGCAACTTTTCAAATCTGTCACTCAAACACACATAACGATAACCGTCAACTGTTCATTACCTCGGATTACCTATGACTGGCCCAGACATTTCATCATATCAATACTGGGGTTAATAATTGGTAGCTAGTTAGTTACAGACAGACTGACAGAAACATATATAGACTTAAGTGCTCAACATTCAGATGACAGGACAGCACTCTCTCACACACCCGCATGCATACACACACCCACACGCACACACACACACACACACTCACACACTTAAATGGAAACACATAAACGCACACACAAACACACACACACACACACACACACACACACACACAGACCTAACCCGAGTCGGTCGTCCATTAAAGCTCATCAAAAGCATTAACAAAGGAATATGAGCTATCATTTAACACATCAGCAGGACACGGCACAGCGAGCAGACAGAACAGAACACAACAGAACAGAACAGAACATTTTCTATCAGCCTGATCAGAGGCACTGAGAGGCAGAGGCAGACAGTCGCTGGAGAAACAAGATGCAAATGAATGCCACTCATCCAAAAGACAGACACAAAGCAAGGGGTCACTCCACAGATCTGATTACTCTGTTCTAAGACATCCCCCAGAGCTCCAGAGCTTCTCCAATCTCTGTTATTGTTTCAAAGGTCTCCTCCGCTTGTTCAATTCATATTTCAGCTGTAGGAAGCACTTGGACTTGTCCTTCAGCAATTTCTGCTTTGCATTGTGACGCTAAGTGGGCAAAACACACATACCCCAGATGTGTTAACAGCCAAGGTATGAGAAGCTAATTGTTATAGGTGTGATGTGACACTTGATTTCATGAAATCCTGCCAATTTTGAGCTGACCTGAACAAAAATTTTACATTAACTTAATTGTGTTTAAGCGGGTGGCCACATGTGGTCATTCCAATGCCCTCGTCCAGAATCCACACGGTGACCTTACAGCACCGCAGACTGGGCGTCGAGCATGCTAGCATAACATAAAATAACAGAATATAACTGAGAAGCACTGAGTTACACTGGTGTTACAACACGGACTGGAGTGAGGCATAGGGGGAGAGTAAGAGTAGAAAAGTAGCAGGTCAGAGACCGCAGTAAGTATGTTAGTAAACTTTACTAGCCATGCCTTAGGACATGCGCTCAGTGCTCAGTGCTAAGTGAACACTGGCACCCTGAGATTTCAGCTCACTTGCCTGTACACTCATCTCCCAGTTTGTGGTGCTACGCGTTAAAGTCTTAAGCACAAGCACAAGCAAGTGTAGAGCTGATCTTACAGGATAGCACAGGCTATATAATACTTTAGTGGATATCAGGAAAGTAGAGAGCTTCAGTGCAGTACAGAGATTTCACATTACATGAACATGAATGTTTCTTCCCATTCCGTTGCCATTTCTAATTCATTTTAAAGATTAAAGATGAGATCTCTAAGTGCCTACAGATAAAAAAGCTAGCCTATTTAAGATTGGCCCAGTAAACCCCCTGAGAAAGTAAGACTAGACTATTTATGAATGATAGATAGTTCTGTACTTATTTTATTGATCTCAAAGGAACGCTTCCCATTCAGAGGTGGGACTAAGTGCACCAGACTAGCAAACATCCCACATCTCTCCCTCTCTCTCTCTCTCTCTCTCACACACACACACACACACACACACACACACACACACACACATACAGACAGACACAGACATAGGCTTCCTCAAGCTGAACAGTTTCCATTTGTCTGGTTATTGAGGGGACAATTGTGGCAGCCACTGATTAATATTTTATAGTGTTTTCTCCAACCTGTGTCTACTTGGAGCGACTGCAATGGAGGCCACTGATCAAAATTTGAATTTTAGGCCAGTGATTGAACTCGCCTTTGTCCCCCCCAGGGGTGGCCTGACAGTCTGCCTCTTATTAGAAAGTAGGAGTCAGTAATGGGAGGGGGGTGGACAGAAGAGAGAGAGAAAAAGACAGAGAGAGAGAGAGAGAGAGAGAGAGAGAGAGAGAGGTGATAGACAGATACAGAGAGAGATACAGACAGATCGGTGGAGTAAGGAGAGAGCGAGACAGAAACCGAGAGAAAGGAGAAAGAAAAGTCAGTTGACCTCCTATCGAGACTTTATTGCTTGGAGCTGTCTTGTAGACGCAAACACTTGACCCAGCATGATTAGGTGCAATGAAGACGGTTTAAGTATATCCCTTTTTTTTTCTAACACATTAAACATTCCTGCTATAGAATGTTTGCCAGGTCCAAGGCAGGGGCCTAACAAGCAGCACAGCTTTGGCTTCTCCTCCCAAATTAATCTATATGACATGCATTTCCATTCATTTATGTCCCATTAATTATACATTCTTAGGGCTTGGAGAGAGGTTTCAAATATATACAGAGCAGATCCTTGAGGATGCATGTGTGTTATTGAGCAGGCAGAAATGATGAGTGCCTGTAGGTAATATAAATATGGCATGTTTTAAAAGAATAATACAAAAATTAGACCCAAATGCATTGCAATATTTACCCACAGCCCAGCGTATGGCAGAGTAAGGAGCGTAACTTCTCGTTTAGGGTTCAATACATAGAGGAGATGCAACTTAGGGGAAAAACAAGCTTACTCTTGCAGAAGTCCAAAGGTTCCATCAGGATCGCCGCTTTGGATCGTGTAGGTAATGGGATCTTTTTCACGGTCTGTAGCCTGTGAAGACAGTCAAGGTCTTACTAAGTGTTGCACTGATGGCATTACAAATATATCAAATTGCGATCATCCATAAAAGCTCAAATCCTCTTTTCTCGGTGGAACTAGTGGAGAGAGCTCAACCACACAACGTCCACAGCATGTTCAAGTGTTCAAATAGCAAACCCAAGCAAACTGCACACAGAGACGTGACTGTGAGGTGATATAAGAGTTCAAATTGCATGCAGTTTTTGGTTACACTTTACTTGACACTGTCAACATACGAGCGACATGAGCCTGTCATAAACATGACGTGACGTGTGTCATGAACATTAATGCCACTTTTTTTGTAATGCTAAGTTAATACTGTTTAGGGTGCTGTTTGTCATGTCATGTTTATGACATGCTCATGTCATGTCAGTCTGAAGTAAAGTGTAATCCAATGTGTAATGTGTGAATAATGTCTGTGCAGTATGCTTGCTGGGGGAGAGAGTTCAGCCGACTCTGCCTTTATGGTGTGAATAAATCAATACCTCTGTTCTTTGGCACTGCTGAGAGCTGTTGTTAGGTATAAGAATGAGAGAATTTGGTGCACAGTAAACTATGGCTGGGGCGCAGTAACCTTTGCTTCAGTTTAATTGTCCTGTGCCCCATCAGTTAGCGTTAGCTGCTGTTTCTCAAATTCGAGTCTAAGTTGTACCAAATTCTCTTGTTCTAATACTACCTACGGACAGCTCTCTGCAATATAAGAATAAAATATTTATTGATTCACACTGGATTTCTCCTTTGAGTGTGTCCATGTGCAAGTGTCAACCCTATTAAAACATATTTCTGTAGTGCTGTATCTCTCTTCTGCATTGTTCTGTATGTGGGAAGGTAGGTGTGTGTGTGTGTGTGTGTATGTGTGTGTGTGTGTGTGTGTGTTTGTGTGTGTGCTTCTTTGTGGGTGTGTGTGCCACTGTGTGTGTGTGTGTGTGCGACTGTGTGGGTGTTTGTGTGCTTCTGTGTGTGTTTTTGTGTGTATGTGTGTTTTTGTGTGTGTTTTTTCTTTGTGTGTCTGTGAGTGTGTGTGTGTTGTTATGTCCTCACCTGAATGTTGAGCAGTGTAGCTCCTGTCCTCATAGCTTCACTGATCTCCAAGCTGTAGAGAAGCTGGGGGAAGCTGGGAGGACTCTGATTGTTGGGTGGCAGCACTTCGATGTACACTGTGGTGATGGAACTCCTGGACACCAGGAAAAAGAGACATTCAAACCACACTCAAAGCACAAATGAACTAGCCAACGACACACAAACTCTCCTGAAATATAAGAAAAACAACGCAACAACAGGCGGGTTGACCGTTAACTATAACATCAAGCATTTCTTAAGTAGATTATATAAAGTACACACTACTAGGTTGGAAAAAATGGACTGAAATTGAACCTCAGGAACGATCAAGCATCAAGCTGATGTTGATCACAATAACGCAAACCAGTTATACCAAATCAAGGAAGAGAGAGGTAAAGTGCATCACATCAGATTACTTAAAGAAAGAAAGAAAAAAAACATTCCAGCATCAGTTATTATTTGTGACTTATAAATACTTAATTCCATTGTTTGTCTGTGTTTCCTGATGCATGAGCTAGCAGATGGTAGATGGTTACGGGAAGCTTAAAGTGAGAGAGAGCCAAGTGCAGCTTTCTCAAAAGGACGCGCAGAGATAAATGGATAAAACTGAAACATCCACATGGGAGTCTCATCATTTTAAAGAAGTGCTCAAGTGTGACAATAGCTGGCCAGACACGCACTTTTAAGCCCCTCTGGTTACCCCCCTGGGTAGCTGGTCTTTTCTGAGTGTGGCCGACCTGGAAGTGCTCCAACCTTTCAGGTAAAAACAATTAAAAAAATAAATACAAACTTTCACAAGCGACTATCCATATTTAAGTGCCATCTGGTCAGCATTGTTACACACTCTCGGCTTTTCCCATTATCTGATTTCCCCCTCGATTTCTTTCCTTTCTCATCCCAAACAGGTTTTCATTGTTTCCATAAAACCTTTCATGCCCAACAGACCGTGCATGTGTGTGTGAGTGTGTTTTTTTTTTTCTTTACTTATTTATTTTTTGTTTTCATCCCATAGATGTGTTTTCCTCCCACAATGAAATTGCAGAGCTGCCCAAACACATTCCCCACACACAAATGCACACCATCTCCCAGTGCCGCTCAGGAGTGTTATTGATCCTGTGGCCACCCATAATTACTGGGCCTGGTGTAAAACAGCCCGGATTGAATTGGTCGGAAGAGAAAACCATGGCCTACTCTCTCTCTCTCTTTTCCTCTCTCTCTCTCTCTCTTTCTCACACACACTCTCTCTCTCAAGATGGGATGAAATAAAACAAAAAAGAGACCCCATTTCCTTCTCTCTGAGTGGCAGATGGACAAGTCCAGAGTGACATTATTGGCAGGTCGTCTCAGTGGATATTTCCAGAATAACCCATGGTAAGAAGGGTTGTTGGTCAGAGAGGGAAGGAGGAGTTGAGTGGAGCAAATTACTCATCCCTCTGGATCATATTGATTTACAAATAGGGAGCCTGGGTTGGGCAGAGTGGATAAGGCAGCAGCAGCCAGCCCAGCGCACCACATGTGAAGTCCTGCCTGGCTGAAAATAGAAGGGGACTGTTTCCATCTCCCCTCGCCCCTTGGGCATCACAGGCACTCTCTCTCCCTCCCTCTCTCTCTCTCTCTCTATCACACACACATACATACACACACACACACACACACACACAGAGCTTCCTATTTCCATTTTATCTCCAAAATAACACCTATAACACTCTATACTCCAATTAAACATGTAAATGTAAGCACCACACACACACACACACAAAACACACACACACAAACAGTCTATGCACTTGGCCACATGTGGCAATCCACACCTGCTATTTTGTAAAAAATATGTAAAAATAAACACAAACACACACACAAAGAGCAGTCTATGCCTTTCACCTCATGTGGTAGCCTATTCAGTGCCAACAGTTTTCTATAGACCAAACGCATGTACTTAATTTCTCCATATGTCTCGCACAGCATAAACACAACATAAATCCCTCGAGTATAACCGTATAGCCCTTTAAATTTCTCCTAATGAACATTTAGTGGACTGGAGGTAACTGATGTGTCATAAGTAGACTGTATTTGAAGCAGGAGGATAATTATTTCCGCTCCATTCCAAACCAAACACATTAATGAACTGATGGAGAGGTAATTAATGTGTGCTATATCACAGTTGGCTCCCAAAGCTAGAGCCTCACCACATGGTGTTGAAAAAAATGAAAACACTGTATAGTGACAAGGGCTACCAACAGCATTTGCAAACAAACACAACTGCAGATTTGCTCGAAGAATCCAACAAATACAAATGTACTGTATGTCTACAACAGGCACTGGTGTGATGTCACTAATGAAGCAAAGCAAAAGACAAATATTGTGAGAAAGGAGTCAAGCAAAGGACTGCACAAATACATAACACATGCCTACACAAGGGTATTAATGTGACTTGTGTCATGACTACTACAGATATTGTACTGTTATGTAGTAGAAGAATTAGGCAGTAACAAAAACATCGGGATATAAGAGTCAAGCCTCTTGAGGGTAGTAGCATGGCAGTTAAAGAACCTGAACACCAAGCTAGTAGCCTGACAATTGTGGGTTCGAATCCCAGCTGCCACTGTTGTATCCTTCAGCAAGGCACTTAACTTAAGTTGCTCTGGGGGAGAAAGTAATTGACAAATGTAAGTCGAATTGGATAAAAGAGTCCGCTAAATGCACAAATGTAGATGTAAGCCGAAAGATTCTGCTTATACAAATGCTTAATTTATATTAGCCTTTCAACCTGGCTAGCATGCTAGTAGTCTGGGAATTGTGGGTTTGAATCTTGGCTGCCACCATTGTGCCCTTGAGCAAGGCACTAACCCTAAGTTGCTCTAGGGGAGACTGGCCCTGATGTAAATGATACCTGTCGCTTTGGATAAAAGTATCTGCTAAATGCATAAATGTAAACGCAAATCTAGCTTAGAATACTCCACTATCATCATCAGGGTTTTTTTTTTATCACTGATATTTGTACACACATGCTTCATGGCTGTAAGACATATGGAATACCATTGAATTGCCTCGGCTGGAAGTAAACACAGGCCCAACAGTTGAGATCTACTATCGACTGAGACCAAAGCACGTCAGGGCAGACAGTCCTGAAAGTTAGCTCACGTTTGCTTTACAGCTCAGCAGATGCCCTTGTCGAAAACCATGACACAAATCCCTTTGGCAGTGTTATAGCTCATGACACAACTGTCAGAGGCTACTCCATCAGGATCAGGATCAAGGATAGGGAGGCGTGCGCCCTTCTATCCCTGGACCGCAGGACCTCTTGTCAAAACAGACCAAGGAAAGGAGTAACTAACAGCTACACCTGGTTAGGATCTCTGTTTGGAAATTGATATTCTTAAGGAAGATAACTCCAGTTGACACCTGAGGGATTGCAGAGTTCAATACCATTTGGAAACCACATCCATCTCTGTAGAGTCCACAGAAGATGATCATATATTAGAAATATCTCTGTTGCTCAGTATTTTAGCTCTGTAATTGAACCTAATTCACTAAACTGCAGAAATTTGAAAGGGCAAGTGAAAGGTCCTGCGTTGTCTTATAGCAGCAGTGCAGGAGTGTATCTTGCGGTAAATCAAGGTCATACAAGTACTCTCTACATCTAAGGATCAAGCGCTAATGCAAAAGTAGACAAGAGCTGGGGGAGAAATATTTTGATACTCAAGGAGCTTAAAGTTCCCAAAGAAAGTACACTTAGGAAGTGTTTACACTACTGTTTGATCGTTCAATCTCCAGTCATATCCATTATACAAACCCCTGGAAGACCAACTCTGTTATCTGGCGGCCTTCACTTCGCCTACACCTAACCCTTCTATCTTGATCTATCTTACTTTGTAAGATTCCAGCTTGTTATATATATAAAATAGAATCTTTCTTTTTTTAACCTACAACTTGCTCCTTTAACTCTCTGGACCTGTGCCAAGGATTCAGGCAGTACATTCAAACTGTATTTCATACTGTGCTCCAAAGCTCTTTTTGTGTTGGAAAGCAGAGTGATGGCCTTGAAAAACTTACTACACAATAGGAAGCTACAAAACTACAGAACTACAAATCCCACTGACCTCCTCTGGGCCTTGGGGCCATTGTCCACAGCCTCCACAGTGAGTGCGTAGGTGCGGCCTACAGCCAGATTGATGCCTGGCATGGCTTTGATCACCCCCGTCCGCCTCTCTATCACAAAATGGCCTTGGTCTCCAGCCAGGATACGATAGGTCACCTGACCATTTGGCCCCTCGTCTGCATCCACCGCTGTCAGCTGAAAAATACAGGGCATCAGTCGATTAAAAAAAAATAAAAATGGCTAAAAGACATCACAACTATCAAGATTGACTTTAGGCTTCTTTAAAGTGATAGTTAAGTAACTGGAGACTGCAGTAATTCCAGTCATACACTTGTTGTACAAGCTTGCCGAGGGCTGTCGGTAGGAAGGATAACGAAAAAATTTAAAACAACCAAATAGTGAACCTGCAGCTAACGCTGATTGAATGGTACTGTGGGTAATGAAAGTGAAATTGAGTCTGTAATACTATTCAGTTAGCGTAAGATGCACGTTTACTTTTCGGTCTGTGTTGTACAAAATTTTCTCTTTCTCTCTTCTACCAACAGCACTCGGCAAGCTCAAACAGGGCTATGATGGGAATTCTCCAAACTATCGATTTAAGTATTGGACAGTGGACAGTTGAGAGCAAACGAATGAAGAAGAAGAACAGAAGTGGAGTGCGGTTAGCATTTTTCTCTGGTTCGGGACACCACAGCTATGGCTCTGCCATTGTAACCTTGAACAATGATAATTGTTCAGGCCTTCACTTCCCAAGTGGTGTAATATCCAACTCTAACTCCAACAAATGTTTTTGTCACATCCATAATGCCAATAAAATGCATTTTAAAATATATTTCAGGATGTAAATGATTATGTTTTAAGTTTTTGCTATTTTTTTTGCTAGCCTAGAAATCTAGACGCACCATAGCGGTAGCAAATAGTTTTAGTCAGTGGGTACATCTAGCCACACACAATTGGGGCCTTAGTTGGTCTACCATTGGTTTACCAAGGGTTGGTAAGACCAATTACAACACTCTATCTTTTGGGCAGGCTTAGCATGACAGGGTTGTGAAGGTGCAAATCAACTAAGTGGCCAAGGAATAGCGGTTGTTTGAATCGGCTTTGGCATCAACTTTGGAAGAGTTAGACTTTTGTTTGAAATTTGAGCAGAAAAAGGCACTGAAGTCATTAGTTTCAAACAAGGAAATATTTACTGTTTTGCCGACATTGCTCTGATTGGTCGTAGCACTGAAAATCACCCGCTGATTCTGCCCAGTTGTGGCCAGAGTATATTTTTTGATGCTAAGGATATTCTGTATTCAGGTATAAAATGTTTCAAATATCAAATATTTCCATGATTTATCATGCTACGCCACATCTGGGCATAATGCAGGCATTGACCAAAGGCTATGCAACGTAGGCATAAACACAGTAACTCAGAGAGGCTCAATGAACATTTAAAATGGCTCAATAAACGTTTAAAATGTCAACAAAGAAGGTATTTACCAGCATTATGCATTACATAATCTATGACTGCAAAATGAAATGCAATGCAATATACATACAAATATGAATATTTCAAGTCACCACATTTACACGTCATTATATTTAAATGATACATTATTAACATTTCTCACAATTGGAAAACACACCCATGCATGTTTCATGATTAAAGTCATCTCGCTCTACTTTAGATTGTGAGGATGTTTGCCTTCTTTCTCATCATCCATTCTTATTGTTGAGTTTGCTAGTATTCAGGAAGGATGTGCTAAAAATTGTGCCCTAGTTTTTATTTTTTATTTGTTTTCCCTTTCACCCAAAAACACAACAAAGCACCTCAGGATAAAGAGGAAGAAAATAAAACTAGAGGTCACAAAAACAGCACATGATGGAACCACATTAACAATCCAAAGAGGGCTCAAATGGCATTGGGTGTGACGGGACAAGTGGGAGATATTTTAAACCATTCCTAATAAAGGTAACGCTGTCCTCATGACTCGTTAACATGCTTATATCTGGGCCGTTCGTTTTCTAGAGCTATTCAAGTATAGTTAACCACTTGGGTTAATACGCCTACATTAGACTGTGCCTCCAAAGCAAAACACCTTATTAAATCAAATCATCGGGAGGCCGGGTTCAGCGCGTTATCGACCCGACATTCAACTTGTCTTTCCACACACCAATCTCCCAGCCCACCACCACCACCACCACCTCACCCTCACCCTCACCGCCTCAGAGAGGCCAAAAGCCCTTTGATTTCCAGCTGTGAAACAGAACCTGACCTTTTGTGTCAATCATTTGTGCCAGCATGTCTGAGAGACCCACTGACTCCTTAGCCATGGACGGACTGCAAAAGAGACTATTATCCACCGGCCCCAGAAAGCACTGACAAGCAAGCGTTGCCAAAGAACGAGGGGAAAAAAAGGAAAAAAAAATACACAGAGAACCAAAGCCACATGGAGCCCCTTGGCAATTATTTTGGCTATAAGCCATGTATAAACAAGGCCTCGCTAATGCTATTAGTCTAAGTGAGTGGAGTGTGTTTGCTGTGGCAGGGACGGCGACGGAGTGTGCTTTAGTATTGATTACCCGCAGGACTGTCTCTCCCGGCTGCATGTCGGTGAAAACGTTGACGCTGTAGGAGACATTGGGGAAGGTGGGCGTGTTGTCGTTGGCATCGATCACGGTGATGTTGACGGTCACCGGCGAGCTCTCTTGGACGCCGTCCGAGGCGATCATCTGTGGGGGTGTGGAGGAAGAGGAGGAAGATGAAGAGTAAATTTAAAAACAGGACAGCAGAGGGAGGAAAAATGACATAGCAACATAGGTGGTTTAAACTTTTTGTTGCACGGAAAAAAAACTCTCTCTGCTAATGCAGGTGAACTTGAAGCAAGGAATGTAAAATGGGATTCTGAGATGCCGCATTCGGTGTCTCCAGGCGCCACAAGTCACAGTAATTTTAGCGTGACTGACTCTGCCAGCTCCACGACTCATGAAGCAAACTAATGTACTGTAAGTGGTTTGGAAACAAACCAAATGTCCTACTAAAGTCACGAGTCTGTGGAACATATGAGATTAAAGCAGAGGAAAACAACATCTCAATCCCTATACACTCTACCCCCTAAGCACTAAAACACTAAAAAAACCCTGAACACTAAAAAACTGGCATGAATCCGCATCCTGCTTGGTTGATTCAAGTCATTAAGATTTTGACGAATGAAGGTTTAGGGGTTAGGGAGGACATTGGATTTTAGTCAATACCTCTTTGACAGCAATACCTAGCACACAAACACATAAACGAACCAAAAGTAAATAAATCATTTAAATTAGTTCAACAACACAAGAGCGTTTTAGCAGGCAATGAGTGTTCACTAGAGCGTTGCCTCAACAGCCTGAGTGGGCATTTTTCTCTTTTCATTATCTGATGGCTGCCAGGAATGTCTACTTACACTGCCCAGCCTTAATTAATGCTGCCTGGGCAGAGCACTTGCTGAATCTGAGCAGATCCCTCCCAATCATCATCATCATCATCATCATCATCATCATCATCATCATCAACAACATCCTACACACACACACACACACACACATATACACACTAAGCACACAAAGATAAAGAATTAGATGAGAAGAGGGGAGGTGAGGAGATGGCAAAAAGCTGTGGCCTGTCATCTTCCTCAAAGACTGAGAGGATACGACACACGCACACACACACACACACACACACTAAGCACACAAAGATAAAAAAAAATTACATTAGAAGAGGAGAGGTGAGGAGATGGCAAAAAGCTGTGGCCTGTCATCTTCCTCAAAGACTGAGAGGAATTAACACACACACACATGCACAAACACACACACACACACACGCACACACACACACACAGAGAGAGAGAGAGAGAGAGAGAGAGAGAGAGACGCTTGCACAGGCACATGTACAGACCCACGCACATACACCCAGACACACACACACACACACACACACACATATACAACCATACTCACAGACACAGAGACAGAGGGAGAGAGAGACAGAGAGAGAGACGCTTGCACAGGCACATGTACAGATGCACATACACACACACACACACACACACATAGTTTAAGTGGGCACGGGTGCGTGGCCTTTACTGAGTGACTCATCTGAAATGATCCGAGCTGATGATGACAGACATTTTGTGTTCAGAGCAGAGTCTTCACACATACGCACACAATCTTGAACACACACACACACACACACAGACACACACAATAAACTACAGGCATCCTGTGTAGGCTGGCCTCTAGTCTCTTCTGAGAGGCAGCAGGAGAGAGCTTTCGCTACACATTCTCCCCTGACACAGATGAAACCAGTGTGCTTCACATTCCCTGTTCTTCTCTTCCTCTTCTTCTTCTTCTTCTCCTTCTTCTTCTTCTTCTTCTCCTTCATCTTCTCCTTCTTCTTCTCCTTCTTCTTTTTCATCTTCTTCTTCATCTTCTCCTTCTTCTTCTTCTCCTTCTCCTTCTTCATCTTCTCCTTCTTCTTCTCCTTCTCCTTCTTCTTCTTCGACTTCTTCATCTTCTCCTCCTTCTTCTTCTTCTTCTTCTCCTTCTCCACACCTCAGGGGGACTTTCCTTGGCTACAACACCCTTGTCATCGGTACCTCTCAGTCTGTCTAAAACAAAGGAGTTTTTGTCCTTTGTTTTCACCCCTTTTACTCTATACATTGTTAAACCTGTCATCTCTCTGACATCACCCATGCAGAGACTCAGTTTGGAGTCAGTTGACTGTGTTGTTTCAGATGCTCACTGGCATATAGATAGATAGACAGATAGATAGATGGACAGACAGACAGACAGACAGACAGATAGATAGATAGATAGATAGATAGATAGATAGATAGATAGATAGATAGATAGATAGACAGATAGTTTCTAGAAGGAATCTTTGCAACTTTCTAAACAGCTGTGATGAAGTGAAACAAATAGAACAGAACTGTTACTCTTATCATATGTAGAGCACACTTTAATGAAGGTGTATGGGTGAATGAGGAGGAACTGGGCTAGTGTCATATCCCCGTCTTACGACACCTGCACCTCTCAGCTGGTCTTTGAGTGCAAGTGTCTGCACGAGGCTGCAGTAGAGGCGGCACCGGTTTCTGTGAATCAGCCTGTGTCAAGATCAGTGCCATGAATACCCAGACAGACACCCCCCAGACACACACACACACACACACACACGCACTTTCTCTCTCTCTCCTTACTCACTTACTCACACACACACTCTCCTCACTCACACACACACACACACATACGCACACACACACTCTGCCTCTCTCGCTCTCCTCACTCACTCACTTACACACACACACACTCTCCCTCTCTTTCTCCTCACACACACACACACACACACACAGAGAGAGAGAGAGAGAGAGAGAGAGAGAGAGAAAGAAAGCTACGAGCACTGACAGCTGCATCTACATTCATTCAGCCCCAAAGGCTGTCTCGCCTCCATGTCTGCGTCTGCGAGACCCAGACACCAGGCACAACACTGCTTTGTTTAGGAAGAGGTTTTTGTTGTTTGTGTTTTTCTGTTTTAGTTCAGTTTGGGCATTGAAGTTGTTGTTGTTGTTGTTGTTGCTGCTGGTTCTGATGGTAGTGTTTTGTTTTGTTTTTTTTTTTGTTTTTTTGCCCACATCAAGGGGTTGGAAAAGTAGACCATACACACATCCAGTGTAAAAAAGAGGTGAAATTCAACATCATTGTACTGTCATCCGTGTGGGTGGCCAACCTGGTTATAGGAAATTGTATTGGGATAAGGGAGTAGTGAGAAGTGCATTAGAGTCCCTGTGCCACTCCATCCAAACACCTGCACCTCCACACATGCACCTCCATCCAAATTTCCTCCGACCAGATTTGCTTTGACCAACTCAGGTGATGGAGCTTTCCCATTCTGATCACACGGATGTGTGAGTGAGTGTGTGTGTGTGTGTGTGTGTGTGTGTGTGTGTGTGTGTGTGTGTGTGTGTGTGTGTGTCTGTGTGTGTGTGTGTGTGTGTCTGTATGTGTCTCTGTGTGTGTGTGTGCATGTGCGTGCGTACTACAGCTATGAATGTTCTGGGCTGTGTACAGGGGCTGGGGCCAAGATAAATGGAAAACTATCATCAAATTCATCTTGGCAGTGTTCCAGCCTCCAACTGCGCGGCACCCCCTCACACTTCTCAATTTAAGAGCTGACAAGCCAGCACTCCTCGGGCTAAGCAATGTGCCAGTTGGTGGCTTGGCTCTTGATGAAACCCCCTCTACTCTGTAGAAAGAAGTCAGACTGCACTAGATCAACACACTGATGAAGAACCTTGACAAGTGTTGGGGACACAGGATTGCAAGAAGATGAATACAAACACAAACACACACACAGACACACACACACACACACACACATACACACACAAACACACACACACACACACACAAACACATAACAACAAACATGTAAGCATACACTCACAGACACGAGAACCTATTCTCTCTCTCTCTCTCTCTCTCTCTCTCTCTCTCTCTTTCCTCTTTCCCTCTTTCTCCCTCACACACAATCACACTAACACAAACTTCACTCATCACGTACTATATGTGAAAAAACTAAAATAAAACATAATCCTATACTGAACCTACACAACTCACATACCCCATGACAGACTATACCCTCTTACATTAGTGCAAAAGAATGACCTCTAACAACCTCACCAGCACATTTCAGCCTTGATCTCAGGTATAATTTAATTAAAACCAGACCTTGGATAAAAAAAAAAAATTGCATTGCTTTCCATGACACTGGGCTCTGATTCAGCCTGACTAAGCAGACAGTGTGAGAACCGTTTTTGACTTAAATACTGCATGTCTCTGGCAATAACTCTGAGTCTGTCGGGAAAAGACAGCGATTAATTAATTACCTCTAATTTCATTAAAGGCTGCTTTAAAGACTAGCGACTGACTCACAACTGACGGCCACGGCTAATGGAGACGCTCTCTAGCACATGACATTAAAGCGCGAAGGTACCATTCATCTTATTTTGCAAATGATCTGCTCACTCTGATTGCTTTTTCTGCTGTCGACAATCAATGCAAAGGCCTTGGTCAGCTACTGTTACTCAGTTACTCATGTGTTTATGCAGAAATAACATGGAAATACAAGGACTTTCAAACTCATAGATAGTGTCATATAAGTCAGTGACTTACATACGTAAACTTGACAGTCGAAAAGAGGCATTCAAACACAGCCTCGCACAAACACTTATAATCTCTCCACACACTCTCTCTCACACACACACACACACACACACACACACACACACACATACAACAGCAAAACAGATGGCTCCTGCCAAGAAAATAAAACAAGGGTTATAAAACTGGCAGTCTTTTGTATGGCCACAGTAAGGTATTATGCTGCCAGACATAGAGTTTGCTATGTAATATACTCTGTCATTATGACGCACAATACCCAAATTATTCAGACGAACAGCACGCTGCATTGTTGTCCCAATGCTAGGGTATGCACTTCACCCAGAAAAGCGACAAAATTGGCACTCAGAGATAGGCAGCACGCTGTCGCCAGGGAGCAATTTCCTGTTCGTTCGCTGAGTTGGCAGTGGGCAGATTTTGGTGTGATTCACTTCTACTATGTCAAAATCTTTTAAGTAACTTTGCAAACAAAACATAGTGGCTATACTAGAAACAAACTGTAGCTGTGGTTAGTCAAAAGGCTAACCACACTAACTGAGTGATCACCACCGAACCAGAGAACCTGTACATAGCAGTACAGAACCTGTACTATTGTAACATGTTCAATGAGTGCAATTGGTATGCTTATGATAAATATTGAAATTATTGGACCAAAAACAGCAGAGTTAAAGAAAGAAAGAAAGAAAGACAGAAAGAAAGAACAGAACTGAACAGAGAGCCGCTGTGGGGGAGAGAGAGAAGGGGAGTTCTGTTCTGGTGGTGATAACATGGAACAGAAACGTCTGGGAACGACCCAGGCAGATTATTTTAACACATCCTGACACAGGTGGGCTGGTCCATTCCAGCTGTGGGTGTGTGCATTCACGATATGGGCATCTCAGAAGCACTCTGTCTCCAACCCCCCCCAAACACACACATACACAAACACACACACACACCCCACTCCCTGCAAAGCATCATCTCACATGCAAACACATATCACAGGCTCTGCCGAAGCACTCATTGTGCAAAAGTAATTAACACTAATGCTTCCATTGTGCACAGCACTTTAATTGTGTTTCAATGGAAATGAAACCCTTGCCTGATTTTCCTCTGCAGGAGCAGACGCAGTAAATCAGAGGACAATCAAAAGAGAAACATGACCTACGTGAGTATGGGAATGAGTACATGCATTATTTGCATGTAAATTTCTACACAGTGCAAGAGGTCTCATAGATGTCAATATAAAATGCAGAAGTAACGAAGATTGGGTGAATAAAATCATCATCTTTGGGTCTAAGAGGCATAAAAATAAAACTGGAAAAAAACACACACACTCAAGTGGACATCTTGAATTAATTGAAGGGTTAATGACAGTTGGACTCATTTTGTCTGAGTCTTACTCAGTGTCAACAAGAGTAGATACTTGACAGCATGTTTCTTGCTTATTTGTTGCTTTGTTTTCCTCTGTCTCTATTAGAGTGAAAGAGACAACACAGAGAATATGACAGAAAGGGAGAGAGAGAGGGAGAGAGATGGAGTATGAGGTATAATGTGAGAAGTAAAGATAGAGAGAGAGAGAGAGATGGATGACGAGAGAGGAAGAGAGGGCGAAGACAGGGTGACCAGAGGTGTAGTGAGAGAAGAAGAGAGAAAGAGAGATAAGATAAGAGGGATAGTGAGAGAAGAAGAGAGAGAGAGAGAGAGAGAGAGAGAGATGGATGACGAGAGAAAGAGAGGGGGAAGAGAGGGTGACCAGAGGTGTAGTGAGAGAAGAAGAGAGATAAGATAAGAGGGATAGTGAGAGAAGAGAGAGAGAGAGAGAGAGAGAGAGATAGATGACAAGAGAGAGAGGGAAGGGGAAGACAGGGTGCCCACAGGTTAGTGAGAGAAGAAGAGAGAGAGAGAGATAAGAGGTATAGTGAGAGAAGTAGAAGAAGAAAGAGAGAGAGAGATGGATGACGAGAGAGAGAGAGCGGGGGAAGACACGGTGACCAGGCGAGCAGTGAAAAGTGACGGCAATGATAGTGGTGGTGGTGGTGGCGACTCACTGAGAACACGTAGCTCTGCTGCTCTTCACGGTCCACAGGCTTGAGCAGTGTCAGGTGGCGGGCGAGCCCCCGCGGGGTCACTGAGAAGATGCTGTCGTAGCTGCTCAGGGAGATGTGCACCATAGGGTCCCTGGTCTAATAGGCGAGAGAGGAGGCAAGAAGGACACATCACTGTCAACATGAACGATGACAGGGGAGACAAAACAAACAAAATCACAAACAAAAAAGACAAGGATGAAGATCCAAACTTTTTGTTCAACATGCAGCACACTGAAGAAGTGTTGGACAAGAACAGAATACAGGGATCAGAATATGCTTTGGGTTTAAAGCATGTCAAAGACAAAGTCAATCTTTTGGTCAATTCTGCACAAGACACATACCGGATTGAAACACTAGAACTCTCAAACCAATGTTCTCAAACCTATGGAGTAAAACTACAACACAGTAAACTAGACATTATAAGTAAGGTAGCATAACAGACAGTTGGAAGACATTTTTATTCAAAGACAGCTAGTTGGGATATTGATTCATGCTGAAGGATTGTCAAACGCCAAAGCTGTCACTGCTCCCTTACACGCACAATGAATGCCAAGACCTGTCTGCATTTTACTTGCAATACTACAAAGACATAAAGTCAAAAGCCACAAAGGAAATTCTGTTTACATCTATTCAAGGGGGGCACAGCCTCTCGTAAAATGGTTCTCAATTTCTAAGCACTGAAAAGAATTATCCAGCTGAATTACAGTGGTCAGAAAGGAGTGGCATTCATATCCAAAGTAAAGACGTGCTTTTGCAGTGCTATTGTGCTCCACAGAAAAGGAACCGATAATCTATGGATACACTAGCTTGAAAGTGAGTAGCCCCTGACAATATCCAGTTTCAAATGAATCACTTCTTTTGATGACACTCTCTCACACTTTGATATCTGATATTTCTCTTTTAGCGCTTTGCCAACAAGCTATCAGGAGCAATTCAGAAAACACAATGCCCAGCACTTCAATCATCTAACTGAACTGAGGAAAATGTTTTATCAGCAAAACATTGACATTTAAGACAGGAAACCAAGGTGGTTGATTTTTGAAAGGTACTTTTGATTTCTCACTAGTCAGTCCATTGACGGCTTCAATGCATACTCTCACTTTTGCAACAATTAATCCGGGTGCAGAAAGGTAATCCTTAATTGAGAACTAGAGTAAAAGCTGGGAGGATTTCACAGTTTTACTGATCACCCTCATGTGAGTTCTCGCGAAATGAAAAGCAGAAGAGAAAGAAAAAGAAAAAGAAAAAGAAAAAAAAAAACACTTCAAAGCCATACCCACTAGGCTACAAGCACATGCACACACACACACAGACAAACACACACAGACACACAGAAATCAATAACAGCAGCCTGGAAACCATGCTAAAGAAACACAACAAATCGAATAATTGAAAAGAGTCAGCACAGCAGCATAAGGACAGGCAAGAAAAAGAAACAAAGAGAGAGAGAGAGAGAGAGAGAAAAAAAAAAAAAAAAAAAAAGCACTTCACTTCAAATTACACACTTCCCTCTGAATACCTACAGGCGTAGCATTAACCATGATCTGAAGTCAGGGGAGAGAACATATGGCTTGTTGTGGTGGATTATGCTCTTAAATGCTGACTTGCTCACAGACTGATTTGGGAACTGTGCTTCAGCAGCGTTTGGCAATCTAGTCAAAGCCGTAATGCAATAACGCAATTTCACAGTAAGATAAAGTAAAATAAATAAATGAACAAAATAAACATAATTAAGAAACAAAACAAAATGTCTATAATGACAGATAAACCAATCAAGATGCCTCGCAGATGTTGTATTATTACAGCCTGCTCAAGGTCATCTGACTGATTTCCACATACACAGGCCTAGATGGTTGTGTCAGAGTGATCGTTTGCTTCAGTAATGAGTTTTTGTAGATTGGGCAGAGTTGTGACAGTCTGACACAATGATCATTATACTCATTTAATGACTGACTCCCTTTGTCTTGTACAAATATGACTGGGAAAAAACACACTGGTTAAAGAAGAACAAACAAATCAAACCACAAGATTTATCCTATAAAGGATTTAAATTTAAGAGATATCTTGAAACTACTAGCAAAATGTACTAAGTGTTAGTGCAAAATATGTTTTTCTTCAATCTCACACACAAAAAAGCTGGACCACTATCAAATATGTACTGTAATCTGCTATTGTATCCAAGAAATGACTAGTCACACTTGCACACACTGGTTGTCACAGGCCAATTACACGAATCTTTCATCATCATCCAATCATTTTCTTCCTTTGTGGGATGAAGTCATCTCTGCGATCCCTCTTTCCTTTTGAGTGCAAACGAAGCTCAGGGGAAGAAGGGTGAGAAGAAGATGAGAGGAAAAAAAAACAGAAAAAGGTGCCCTCGGGTCGTACCTCTTCGATGTCATTATCAAGGGCAACGATGGCAAGTGGGGCTGTGAGATTGGCGTTGTTGGAGACGGTGGTGCCCACTGGTGCTGATTCGCTGATAAAGCCGTGGTATACGGCCGACTGAAAGTAGGGCGCCTGATTGTTCTCATCAAGAACCTCGATGTGCAAATTAGCAAAGGCTGGTAGAGGGTGGCCATTGTCCTGTTCAGCCTATGGAATGGAGAGAGAGAGAGAAAGAGAGAGGGAGAGAAAAAAATTTAACTCAAGTAGGGATCTTACAGACATCCTTCAAGAACTGTGCAAGGAGTTAACATGATCTTATGATCTGGTCACACCAACACAACAAAGGTGTCATCTGTGCCACTGTTACTGGGTAGTTTTAAACACTCTTGACCAGACCCATTTTTATAAATGTACCTAAACTGAACCAGAGCATGCCCTACTTCAAATTTTAAATTTAAATTCCAATCCAAATTTACTTTCCCTTAAAGCCACAGTAGGCTACTTTCGTTTTGCTCAGTATCGTTTAGATTCAGTGCCTGTATCACTTAAGCCAATGGCAAAGGTTTTAAAATAACTCTGTGTGACAAAAGGTGAATCCTGTAGATGTCCACACATGTACCAGTATCCCAGCCCATATGGGAATATGCAGGACTGTATTCACTCCAGTATGCCTTGTTTTCACTAACTCCCATGCATTTCCGGATTTTGGCACAAATATGGACATTTACTACACACACAACCTTCAAAAAGGACAAAGAGACTTATTATAAAGCTTTTATCCATTCTGAAAAAAAAACCCTAAAAACCCTTTAGGCTCGATATAACCATGAAATGCACTGGTTACAAATGTGTAATAACACTGTCGTGTATGACATTTAAATTTTGTGTTCATCCAAACCCCTAACTCTTCAACATGTTAGTTATTTATATTTAGCTAGTGCTTTTCTCCAGAGTGACTTACAAGTTGACTGATGCTGTACAAATCAATGACTATTCAGCAACAACATTCAGTGTCATCTGTCATCTGATGTTTAAGGTCTTGTCTAAGGACTACTATGACTTCTCTTGACAACAGTTTCGCATTCAGTTGTCTTGCAGTTGATAATTTAATACAGAGCCCACATAAGGTGATCCCATCTGTCCCACTTGACGACACGCATGTCATCACTGCAAACTTCACAGACGCAGCTCTCCAATGAAAAAAAAAAAAATACATATGTTGTCCATGAAATTACATTCACTTCAGCTGTACTGACTAGGTATCAAGGAAAAGAGTACATCTGGCTCATGAAAGGCAGTTCAATGCTTTCCTCTCTTACAATGACTCGGCAAAAAAAAAAAGAAAGCCTTTTGTGTTGCTGACAGCCTATTTCCCACCTGAGATTTTTCCACCTGACTGTAACGGGGTAAATATGAGTGGCACCTCCTATTTCCACCCTCTCCAAACCAAGTATTTGAGGCACCCTATGGACTTCTTTTCTCCTTTCTATCCTTTCTTTTCTTGCTTTTCGACTTAAATTGAATCCTGACAGCTATACAGTAGGGGGAGGAAGAATAAGTCTGCAAAAGATTACTAAGAACCAAGCTGGGAGCGTTACACGGTCTTCATCAAAATCAATTCAATTCATGCAGAGGATGAATACACCATCATTATAGCCATCTTGAGATGTCAAAAGCTATTTGTACTTGCCATTTACTCTCGGTAGTGATGGGAATTGAGAACTGGGTATCAAGTAGAACAAAGAATAATAATACTTCAATCTACTGCAATCGTATGTCCCTGACCTTATTCATTCCTCTTATTAATTGTTACATGTTTTTGAGATCATGGGCAATGGGTCTGTCTGAAAGTAAAACAGTTCTACGTGGTTTATCTTATTCTAATAAACCATAATGACCTAGTAATGTCCTATTAATATAGGCTACATTATAGGTTCATGCGTTGATACTCAAAACTTGCGTAGACTACTAATTTTCTAATGTACTGAATTGTTAGAAGAACTGATTCATACCAATAAGCAGGATCAACAAGGCATCAATATTGATAAAAATCCTGTCAATCCCATCCTTGACTCTCAATAAGAGAAAAAAAATCTAATTAATCACATATTTAAAGTTCCATAATTCTCCTTTATTTTTGTGAAGAATGTCACACATGTCCCTGGTAAGTAGCCAGGCCAGCACCATCTAGTGCTTCCGCTCAATTTCTTTTGGCTGAACCACAACGATGTGAAAGCGGCTGATGCATCAGGCTACCTGTTTAGTGCAGGCTTCAGCAAAGTGTCACTCCTCAGTGTCCTTCACACCCAATGTGAAAGAGTTTAGTTGCTACAGGTTGTCTATGACATGTTTGTTACCGCCCAGTCCCCACCCCCTGTACTCGTATCCCTGGTGCGCAAGTTCTGCACGCTCCCACTTGCTTCAAGTCTGACATGGTTTGGCCTTTTTCTTTGTACTTTTGAATTTAAAACCTTAATGAAAGACAGGCACAGTATAATCGAGAAATCCTGCCACTTAATGGTATTTGTATGATGCAAATGACTATGTGAAAAGATTTATAACATTTGTTTTACAATCAAGAAGAGTGAATACTCAGATTTTATGTAATCATTATTCACATCATAATAATTGACCTTGTGTTGGCATAACGGACGTGACAGTTTTGCGTGGAATTGCCAATATATATATAGCAACACATCTGGTCTACCAAACATCAACAACAACAACAAACCCAGTAATGCTAACTCCCGAGTGGACCCAAGAAGCCTAAATCATACTGAATGTGTTTGAGATGGTAATAAAAAGTTCTTTACAGCTGGTCAATACAATATGCAGTGCAGAATGTGACAAAGCTTTTTAAATTAAAAAGTAAGGCACTTTCCAACCCCTGCAACCTAATATCTTGATCTCAATCTGATGAAGGTGAAGGCCCAACTTCTCACAGTAGCCTGTATCAGAAGCAATTAACTGTCCTGTCTACAGGGACAGTCCTGCTAAAGCCATAGCTTCTGGAGGAAAAAAAGGTATGGGAATTAAAGCCACGTCTGGCATTTAAGTACCTTGCCGCCTAGTACCTCTGATCTACAGAACTATGTCAGAACTCTGATCTACAGAACTATGTCAGGGTACTGTCCTTAGGCTTAATTTTGCCACAAAAAAAAATTCTGAGGACCAATGCGTGAACATGTCCTCGGTAGGAGGGCTGAAAGTAATGTTGCGATGAAAGCGAATGGTTGAAGGCATGCCCAATAGTTT
>PYXC01002284.1:492500-517500 GCA_015244755.2 Tenualosa ilisha | reverse complement strand
TAAACTTGAGCACCTTTGATTTTTCAGTAGTGCCTTGATGTTGCTGCACTACTGCAATGTCACAGCCAAACCCCATGCAATATTCATGAGAGCTCACCCTAAACTAAACTGCGGTACAAGACCTGTTGTCACATTAGTTTTCAAAACGAAAGTAAGAGAGGGTAAACATCAGGCATTATATGACAACTCGCTTGTGCTGTGTCAAGCGAGAGCGCATGGAAATAATGTCACTGTAGGTATAATGCAGCTTCGTTCAGTGACTCCTCTGAGATTTGTGTCATTCTCTAGACAGGAGTTCCACTCCTCGCTGCCTAAAAGCCTCACAGACACTACCTCTCTCCCATCTTCCCACTTCCTCTCTCTCCTCCAGTCTATCATCCCTCTCTCTCTCTCTCTCTCTGTCCTTCATTCCTCTTCTCTGCATGGGTGTGCAAAAACCATAAACACACACAGGCCAGGGCTTTAATCTCAAGGCCCGGTAAATAAGAAAGCTCATCTATAATTCAGGCCACCTTTCAGTAGTGTGGGGGGTGGGGGGTGGGGCAATAAATAAATATATAAATATATAAATAAAAAAGAGCCCTGCAAACACTATAATGACACGGATATTAAAAGGGACTCAGCTCTGAGGAAGGCACCGTACTGTTTGGCTCAGTAGCAGTCAGTACCACCCAGCCCGCGGGTAACACTCCACCCTCCAACCCTCTCCCCCCCCCCCCCACCATCCCTCCTTCATCCTCCCCTCATCCCCCCATCATCCCTCCTCCTTTCCTTTTCTCTCCTCTCCTCTCACCCCAGGCCCTCGATTCCTTAATCCCCGACTCCAGACATACGCACCCGGCGGCTGCCATGACGCAGCTTCGTGTCTGCGTGTGGTTGGGCTAAGTCATGCATGATGAGAGAGGAAGAGGCTTGACAAAAACGCTTGATTTTTTGTTGTACTTGAGCAGGTGACTTGACGGGATAAGGCTGAACATGCAAAGCACAGCGTATGCACATACACACACAGGCGTGCTATGAAGTTTACAGTTTGCATGAGCACTAACTGACATTTTTAGGTCGTTTTTGTAGTTACAGCCTGACCTACAAGAGCCAGAGTACAGTACACAATATCTCAAACACAGCATCTTATGGACCCTCTGAAATCTGCTTATCAAGACTCCATAGGAACATTTAAGACCCTGCACACTCACCTTGACAAACCTATAAAGACACATGCCAAGATTTTACTTCTGACTTCTCATCTGCGTTTAATATGGTGCAACCCAGTATTCTTGCAGATATACTGGCAATGGCCTTCTGTGTTGATGCTGGTCAGACCACAAGGATTACTTTCTAGCTGTAGAGTCAAACAGGTCAGAGGAGACTCTCTGATAAAAGGATGGCATGCACAGGCTGACCACAGAGATGTGTTCTGTCACGCTCACTGACACTTTACAAAGTGCAGACACCACAGCTTTGGTAAGCCTCCCTCACAATGTGGTGGAGGACCATGGGCCAGTTCTGAGAGTTCAAACCTACTTTGAAATACCAGCAAAACTAAAGCAATGTCCATTGAATTAAGAAAGTCATGTTCATCAATTACCATCAACTATCATCAATGGGGCGAGTATGTAACTAGTAAAGAACTACAGTTACCTATCTGTGCATCTGCACAACAAGCTGACACAGCACTGATGAGTGACTGATGGGGGGCACATGGAATGGAATTTTTAAAGAACTTTTCTCGATTTTCCAAAAAGTTAAAAATATCTTCGTTTTACTGAAAGTAGCATAAAATAGGCATTGCAGTGAGTGTTCTAAGGTAAAGGCAATGGGTTTATTTTTGTTTGCTGTTGTCAGTGGTATTGGTTTTAATAATTGATGCTACTTTGTCATAAGCGAGTCACAAATCATGACGATGTCCTGGTGTGCACTCGTAAAAAAGGGAAGCGTGCTTCTGAGCACGGTGAGAAATTAGGAACAAATCATCGGCTGGCAATGTGCTCTCTGAAGTGTTAAACATAAACACTTCCTGGCTCCTTGCTTCCCACCTCTTTCACTCCTGGGCCAGCATGCCCACTGAGAGGATGTTTGCTGTACTAGCAAAAGACAGCATCCTCTTTAAAACACATTAAACAGCAAGTGGTACAAGACATTGACTTTTTGTCAAAGCACACCAGAGGTGTTTGTGTATGTGTGTGCGTGTGTGTGTATGTGTGTGTGAGAGAGAGAGAGACAGACAGATAGAGAGAGAGAGGAAAGAGAGAGAGTATATGTGTGTGTTTATTTAATGTGAGTGTGTCTGTTTAATTTAATTGTGTCTGTTTATGTTAAGTGTGTGTGCTGGTGTGTGAGTGTTTTTTCACAGCACACCAGAAGTGTTTGTGTATGTGTGTGCATGTGTGTGTGTGTGTGTGTGTGTGTGTGAGAGAGAGAGAGAAAAACAGTGTGTTTATTTAATTTGAGTATGTCTTTAATGGAGGTGTGTGTGTGTGTGTGTGTGTGTGTGTGTGTGGTGTGTGTGTGTGTGTGTGTGTGTGCATGTGTGTGTGTGTCAGCGTATGTATGTGTGAGAGAGAAAGAGAAAGAGAGAGAGAGATGAGTGTGTTTATTTAACACGAGTGTGTCTTTAACGGTGGTTTGTGTGTGTGTGTGTGTGTGTGTGTGTGTGTGTGTGTCTAGCTGTTACTATGTATACCATGCATGTGAATAGCTTTCCTACTATGGCCGGCACACTGAGCTTTTCAATGCCATTTCCAGAACATTCTGCAGGTAAAAACTACACAGAAATGCATCGGTATGTAAAAGGGCTGTGTGCTGCTGCCAGTATTTATGGATTATTAGGTCCATATACAGCCCCCCGAACATTACCAAAACCACAGAACATTCAATACCACTTTGAGTAGAGCCACCTGGTTCCATCTGTTTGTTTAGATGGAGTGTCTTATAAGTATGCCCTTTGCCTCAGAAGAGTATGTGGTGCCCAGCAAGTACATATGTACACAGCATTTATCATCTGAAAGAGTTCAACAATCATGGTCATGTCTGGCAGTGCTCTGTATTTGTGCACAGTTTGGAGGAGTCTACAAAGATGCGTTTAATTTCCATGAGGCTTTTCCTGGTCCCTACACCAATGCAATTAGACTGTTGCCATTTCAAAAACTTTTTTTTTTCTAACTAGGAACAAGTAGTCACTGACTGGGGACACTCCGGGGAAGGCAATGATAAGGGTTATTCAAAGTGTTTGTACCCAAAAGCTCAAATTAAAAAGCTTTGTCGCACAAATCACAAGTCACACAAATAAAGGCTACACGTTATACTACTGATGTGAACACCTGATTGAATGATGAATGAAACAGTTGATCAGAGTTACACAAGGTTGTATTTTAATGTCTAGGCTACACTGCTGAAGGAAAAATAGAAAGTAAACATGTAGAAATAAGTGCTATATCATCATTACAGGAATATTAAAGTCATAAGTATGGAGTCAGCGAAGAGTAAAAAGTATGCCATCACTCATGCAGAAACTAATCATCTCAAACGCCTTTATTTTGATTTACTGTAGGCATCATGTAAAATTAAAAGCACCTGTTTTCAACCGGCTTCAAGTGAAAGAGCGAAAATGGAAAACAGGCTTGAATCCAAATGCAAACGTTGTTCAAAATCACTGTGACTGTGCTGAAACTGTGACTGTGCTGACAATGTGAAGTGTGATGCACATGTAATATTGCATTAATATAACAATAGGCCACATTAAATTTGCATTTTAGATTTAATGGTGGGTCACTTGAAAGAGAGCAAAGTGCCCCAAGGCCATAGTTTGGCCACCCCTGAAAGCTTGCATTTATAGATCAGTAATTAGCAATTAATATTTATTTGATTGCTTGAGTAACCTTTTTTAAAACCAGGCTCGTCTCATTAAGAGAGGATTTCATTTTAAGACACCCTAAGAAAGACTTTGCTATGAGGACCTACAGTGCAATCAGTAGGAGGATTAACCTGTCTAAGAAGAGTCTGTCCAAGCTCACTTTTCTTATGGGTGAACAACACTTAGCAAATTTTCAGGACATGAGAAGCTAACTTTCTTTGCTATGAGTGCATGACTACTACAAGCTAACTCTGTCATACTGAAAAATGCAAAGGTTTATGTGGCCTACAGAGGATGAAAGGCCTCACCACAAAAATAAAAAATAAAAACACTGGTGAGTATAAAGGCCACTGCAATAACGGCTCACATGAAGTTACTGATGTCTTGTTAATACATTACCCTTCTCATGCAGGACAGAGCTAACAAGGCTATCCAAGGCTGATAGATCAGTCAGGGAAGAAGTCAGCACATAGGGGGGCTACAAACGATAGCTGATAGCTCAGGATTAACAATCCAGCTACCTCAGTCACAGAAGTGGACACACACCCGCTCATCCCGACCAAGATAAATGGTTAGGCCATCCACAGAATTCGACCCTGACCTAGTTGTAGATGAAAGCTGAGGTGGCTGAACAAAGGCCACTCTGAGCACTGAGTTGGTAAAGCCGAACAAGGCTAATAGCATAGCAACCAAGGAATTCAAAACAGAGTTGCTGTGAAGCTGTACAAGGCTAACTGTTTAGCAACATAAGAGGTTTGTTTAGCTCCCACACTCAAGCACCTAACCCCCATCTCCCCTTTCTGTGTGAGATATGAGTTATTGAGGCCTCATCAGAGGAGCAGGTCTACTAGACTGTACCTCCCCAACTCCCCCCCCTCCAACACACACACATACACACACACACACACACACACACACACACACCACACAGACATACACACTTGCATCTCCTTTGGCTCAGGGAAGCAGCTGCCGAGAGCAGCTAAGTGTCGGCCTCTGGCAGAGATTTATGTCCCCAGCGCCACACAGTAATCCCCCATCCCCTGCAATTACAATGCCAGGGACCGCTGTAAATCAAGGGGGGCCGTGGTGGGCCCCACACAGAAGAGATTAGCCATGATACCCTTTCAATCAGCCATTATCTACGGGGTTACTATGGCAGCACACTCGCCCGAGAGTACACTAATGCCGGCTAATGTCGAATAATGCAGAGGAGGCAACAATGGGATGTGCGTGGTCATATGTTAGCACCGAACCAGGAGATTAAGGCATCCAGTTTGCATGGTTTAGGGGGGAACAGCGGGGTGGTCGTGTGCATCTGCACATGTGCAAATGGCCCTGAAGAGCTGACACCATTAGTGCCACTGTCTGCAGCTAGCGTTATTTAGCACATCTCCCATCAGGCTGATGCAATCATACCTTAGAGTATCCCTTGTTGTTGTTGTTGTGTTGGTGTGTGTGTGTGTGTGTGAGAGAGAGAGAGAAAGACAGAGAGAGAAACAGTATTTATTTAATGTGAGTGTGTCTTTAATGGTGGTGTATGTGTTTGTGTGTGTATGTGTCTACTGTGTGTGTGTATCTGTGTGTGTGTGTGTGTGTGTGTGTGTGTGAGTGATGGCATGCACTTTATATAAGCGACTATGGGTGCAAAGATAATTTAGTCATCAGCTAGAGGGAAAGCACAAAGTGTCACAAAGGGTGATTCCTCTGAATCAAGTCTTTTGATGAATATGTAAGAGGTTTTGATTGTGAAGCACTTATTCATTCAAGGTGTGTGAGAGAGAGAGAGAGAAAAACACAGAGAGAGAGAGAGAGAGAGAGAGAGAGAGAGAGAGAGACGGCCATAATTAATGAAGATGATAACACCAAAAGTGTGTAAAGTGACTGATCTTCATGTCGTCCCCACTTCACCTCAACAACACACATGAAGTGCATCCAGGCCTACATATGATGCACACTCTCACACACATACATGACACACACACACACACACACAAACTCACATTCACACACACAAATACACATATAAACATGTAAATTCACATTCACACACACACAAATGTTCAGCAAGGGTTGTTAGCTAACCTGATCACTTGTTATGGTTACATGTGATTTTTTGGCAATGTCTTTTGATAGTATCACTGTTGCCATGGACAATATCTATATATAACACTACCGTTATGAGCACTGAGAATACAGCTGTGATTAATTACCACACTCCAGAATGAGATGTACATTTTATATGTTAACAATAGTTAGCTTACTCGTAAAAGGTTGCTATTGCGGACAAAATGTACACTGCATCAGCTTAAAATTCGTAAAACTGAAAGCAGAATCTTAGCGTTGGTTTACGTCAGACGCTACGGTTCAAAGTCGTCCTAAAATGACTTTTTCAACTTTTCTCAACTTTTTGGCCATGTCGCTCCGTACCTATTTGCTACATTTGGGAGAGATCTTTAAAAGCCTGAGCCCTGTTTCCTGATGACAGGAAGCAGTGCTGTCAGTTCAAATGTGGCTCGTTAAAAGAGCAGACGGACTATCTGGGAGCAAAGTCAGGTTTACATGAGATCCCAGTGTGCAGGGAGTTGAGTACGGAGAGAAAGGTAGAGTTAGACAGGGCAAAGGTAAGAAAACAAACTCTTCCAAAAGGAAAGGAAAGACAAAAAAGAAAGAGTGACAAGCAGAAAACAATACAGAGAAAGAGAGAGAGAGTAGGAGCCAAAGAGAGGTACAGTAGGAAGGGGGAAAGACTTACAAAAGTGAAAGATAGATATAAGAGTGACATGCAGAAAACAATAGAGAGAGAGAGAGAGAGAGAGAAATAAGAAGAGAGAATTGGAAAAAAGACTCTAACAGATAGTAAAGAAAACATATAAAGAGGAGGCATATGCAGATGGCATCAGAGAGAGAGAGAGAGAGAGGGAGAGGGGAGAGAGAGAGACAGAGAGAGAGAGGGGCGGGTGGTGGGTAAGAGCAATGGAGCAAAGGAGTCAGGGAGAGAGACGAGAAAGAGAAAAGAAGAGAAGGATGAGAGGGTGGTGTGAGCATGTAAGTGGGTCAGGATGTGAGCATGTTTCCTAGCTGGCAGAGTGCAGAGAGATGGAGCAGACAGGCAGGGGCAAAGAGGCAAGCGGCTGGGAAGAGGCTGGGAAGAGGCTGCACGCTCAAAACGCCAGCAGCAGAGGGGAGCAATACGAGTAGGAGGAAAGAGCAATATGGAGGCCATCGGAAACCCGAGCGGAATTCATGCTTTTACAGGAAACCAACCTGCAGGCTCTCGATACATCCCACACAGGTTGCAGCATGCAAGCAACATCTCGCTTGAAAAGCACACACACACACACAGACACACAACCATTAAAAATGCAGACAGACAGACACACACACACACACACACACACACACCGCCATTAAAAATGCAGAGACAGACAGACACTCACACACACATACACACCTAGTTGTAACCTATAACTCTATTGAGCTGTGGAGGCTCTACACTGACTGCTTATCTTTTCCACCCCACAGGCTTGTTTAGAGGTTAAGTGGGGCTGCAGCAGGTGGTTAGGATGAAATGATGATCAGGTGGAAGAACTCTGGGACTCTGTGAGGGAAGATTTAAATGAATTTCTGAGTTTTCACCATTGCAAAAAAAGAGTGACTGCATGGCCAAGTACTTGACGTGACGTACTTGTGGTCTTTGCTGTCTCAACTGCATTACTAAGCAATTTTCAAATTTTCTATTAACGTTATTAATTAATGTTATAACATTATTATTAATATACATGTCAGATGTGTTATATTCACATGGAAAAGGGAGACTTATATGCCCAATTAGCTGTAATACTGCAGTATAGTGCCGAAGGCAGAGTGCCATTTGCTTCCGCTAAGTCCATTATTCCCTATATCAGGACACCCTGAAGGCCGTTATTCTGCTTATCACCCGGTTGCCTACAAAAAACTGCTGCTTTGTAGCTTGGGTGCAGTCACTTCATGGGAAATGAGATCCACAAGACTCTAGTTTATTTGGTTGTCATAGTTACCATTCTAAAGAGCATTGATATGGAACGGTGATTGCACTTTTTTTTTTTTAACAGATCTATGTCATAGATGTCCCGTTATCGGGGAATAGCGAACACCCTGTCAGCCAATCAGAAAACACTATTTCATTTCTTCCGGTGATAAAGTATAATATAGTATAACGTCGTATAGTAGGCCTATAGTACAGTGTAGCATATGGTATTTACTATTTAATATAACACTTTTGTCCAAAGTGACACAAACAACAACAATGTTGTCAGTAGCAATTAATAGCTACATAACACCAGTTTAGAACCAAATGTCAGTCTAGTATTTGTGGTCTTGGTGTACATTCGCCAATATTAAATTAGTCAAAACACATAACATAATGCAATAAATGACAATCAAACTACATGCTATATCCTCTGTTACAAACTAAGAAGAAACAGAGATGTAAAACTTGATTGCTGTGCCAATGAATCTCTGGCGATTCTAACTTAGTGGCTCAGCTATACCCTGTGCAATATCGTGTTGTGTAGTATAGAGTACCAAATGTTGTTATGCTATTATGCATCTGTAACACTGCATCTGTCTTCATCAAATGGATTTTATTGCTACCTACTGACAGGTTTTATCTGCCCTCTGATCCGAGTGTCAACTCACTGAATTATGTTCATTCTAAATGAAAGATGAAAACAGGAACTATGGAGACATCCTCAGGAGTCGTTTTGGTGAAAGGTGATGAATCACTGTCATTTGTCAGATAAGGTCGAACGGTGGTGGGTAGACAGATCTCCAGAAGGAATTCAGCAACTTTCAGATCTATGGTGGGCTACTTCTATCAAGAGTCGCTCCCCGAACATAAGCATTACCACAAGTTTTCTTTTTCTCCCTTTTCTCTTTTTGTAAACAAGCAAACAAACAAACAAACAAACAAACAAACAACCTCCAATTCCAACTGATGAAACCTATTTCTATCAGTGACCAGGAGCAATCAAGGTCCACGTGACAAAAACAACGAACGGCATAATATGAACTGACAGATAATCATCCAAATGCCTCCTAAAGCCTTCCATCAGGCCAACCTTGACTGGCCAGGGATCCTGAAAGCCACTTGAGTGAGTGTACGCAATCTGACTCAATGTCCCCTTCGAGAACAGGATCACCCATCAGCCTTGAAAAGCCTTTTTACACAACGGCTCTTCGCTCCACCGTAATCTCATAGAGGATGTCTTTCACATCAAGTGTTCACTGAGATGAGGCTGTTGTTGCAAAGGGGAATGCGCGTCTGGGCAGAGATAACAAAAAAAGGTGCTCAAGAGTGCGCTGGCACTGACGTAAAGACACTCACTCGGCCTCTCAGTGCTTGTCTGATGAGTCCCCTTCCACCCTTTACTAACTCATGTCCGCCTGGCTTTCATTCCTGTCATCATCTCTCTGAAAGGTCGTCTTCATCACTGGTTGCATCTGAACCGAAGATCAGTGATGCAGAAAAAGTCACATCTAAAAAAGCTGAATATGAGGCTAATGAAGACTGTGAATAGCAAACACTCTGAGAGTACGGAGAGAAAGAGAGAGAAAGAAAGAGAGAGTTTGTAAGGGAGAGGCAAACAACAGGATGTAGTGTTCCTAGAATTCAGGGTTCAAAACAGGACAACACCAGTTTATTTTCATCCAAACGCTTTGTAAGAGCAAGTCCTAGTACCAAACAGAGGACACACAAATGATAAGATGACACTTTAAAAAATCCTTGAATGTTTGAATGAGTGGCACTCTGTTCAGCTGCACAATTAGTACCGAGAGGCCCTGAGGAATTTGTTCATGCCATGATGACAATTATTTGAAAACCCCACATAGCCAGAGGGATCCATGACTGTTCAAGGCCGGACCTTTCAAATGCTATCAGTAATGTGCAGTACAGGTCTTCTTAGGATGATGATTAAGTTACAAGGGTATATTGTAATCTTTACATTTACAATTGTAACTGTACTTGGAATACACGTGTTACACAAAACCATCGGTGTGTTTTAGTTTTAAATGAAATAATCTTACAGAAACTCACAGAAAATTTTAATGTAATTTCCCAAGGCTGCATTCAATTATTGTAAGATGCCGGTTCGCAGGCCTATGCTGTACCAAATTCTCTCATTCTTCCTTCCAAGCAATAGCAGTCAGTGAGCTCAAACAACAGGGCTATGGTTGGACATAGTCTGGATAATCGGAGTGAAAAATACTATGTGTTTGTTCGTGATAGAAGGAAATTATGATGCAATGACATAAATGAAGGCACATGGCGGAAATGGAGTCGAGCTTAAGATTCAGAGTGACCTTCAAAAGTCAGGATATTTCCGTGTAGCGCTGCATGCAAACAGGCGGAAATGTTTCAAGACTGCAAAAAAATATGCTTTTCCCTCCACGTTTAAACCCTGCCGATTTCAAGGCGCTTCTCTCCTGGTGTGCCAACCCATCTCCCATCGGAATTAGCAATGCTCTCAATTGAATCGAAGCGGCCACTCTAGAAGCGGGAAAAAAAGGAAAAAAAAGAGAACAAGAGGCGAGGGGCTGCAGCTCACGGTGTAAAACTAATTACCTGTGAATTATCCGATTTGTGATTCCTCCATTTCCATGCTTGTCTTGTCACAGCCATTTACATCTCTCCACCTCTTGGGGGTGAATGGGGGGGTTGATGGCTGATTGGACTCTCTAATACCCCAGCAAGCATTTATCACTCTCAACAAAAATCAATGGCAGAGGAGGAGACCCCTGACTTGTTATCTTGATTTGAGAGAATTATGAAGGCGTACAAGAGAGTGACTGACAGGAGGAGTTGCATTGTGGAACTACCTGCATGCCTATGCCATCTGAAAAGCATGTGATTGCTGCTGTAATTAACTATGGCTATAGCAAAGAATGCAGCAACTGCACCTTTCAGCATTCCCACATGTTTTAATGTGCAATGTCAATGTTTCCATGACTTTTCATGACCCTGCATGAAATTTCCATGACTTCTTGTGAGCTATTATTATATACAATTGAGTATTTTGATTTAGCAAGGTGTGGTTAATCACAACATTTGCCAAAGCAAATGTACACAATTCCAAGGTTTTCCATGGGAACTGTGGGAATCCTGTCCTTCTTCAAACTCTAGGGGAATAAGAAGCTGTAGGGCAAAGATCTGCAACATCCAAACAAGATCCAAGTGCCCAAAAAGACCAACCATCGAATCCAACTTCTCTGATGGACCTCTAATAAAGAAAATTAATGCTGAATGCTATGCCATGAATTACCTTAGACAGAAATAAGGGTATGCTTAATCGTTCAGTGCTTATCATTCTCATCATCTCCTCAACATTTGCACACTTGACCCCCCATAATAATAATAACAATAATAATAATAATAATAATAATAAACACAGCATTTTTACGTATGTGACAATACTACAACTTGAATCCTTCAGTCTTTGAGGTTGTCTTTGCATCAGGAAAAGCTTTTGCCTTGATGACATACAGTCACAAACATCAGTCCTCAGTAAGCAGTGTAGTTCATGTAAGACATATACACACACTGGCATTCACAACACAATGGATCCTGAACAAACAGAGGGTAAAAAAAAAAACATTATGATGAATAAAATGTTATTGCTGAGTCAAGGGTTCACCCTGAGAAGCTGGATGCATGACATCTGGAAAGATTCCTTGCCACTGTTATGATATAACAAGATGGCTGTCACACTCTTTGATTAGGATGGTTGCCAGAGCCAACTTTGGCAAGTTCACCACCGGAACGATCGCAGACAATCACATTTCAGGGGCATGGATACAAATGTGCTCTCTTGTCTCAACAGCTTTCCTGGTCTTTCCCTTTGTAGTTGCTTCAATCATCAGAGCTGTACCAAGGGAATCCAAGTCTAGACGCTTTGATCTCCCATATTTGATGTGCAAACTACTGTATCCAGCAGTTGCTCATAGCAACCCCCCCCCCCCACACACACACACCCAACACACACCCAAAAAAATTGCTTTAAGGATGCACGACTGCTATAAAAATAGGGTTGAGCCCAGGGGGATTCAAGTCGCAAATTTTCATTTTTGTTATTTAGAGAAAGTGTTGTAAAATGCTCCATGAACTTCAAGTCGGGACTCAATGCAAATGAAAGCCATGCTACACGGGCAGAGAAAGAACAGAAATGCACAAACAATACACAGAATGACACAACTGGCTCTGGGAGGTGCTGTCTCTAGGAAGGAGGCAGGTTCCCAGGGGCAGTCAACAATCTCTCAAGCACGCTTCGCTGCCATCAAACACAATCTGTTTCCTGTTAGCTGACAACCCCTATTTTTCTATCATTGACTTAACAGCCCGAAAGAGAATAGCCACCGTGTGCGGCTCACAGTGACCAGTGGCAGTATTGAAAAGGAACATCAACATCACGGCTCTAGAAACACATACAATTGTGCAATTGTGTGTGTATGTGTGTGTGTGTGTGTGGACGTGTTTCAGTAGAATGTCACAAAAGGGAAGCAGTGGCAGAAATTAAGAAAACCATCCTCAACTGCTGACTAAATGGGTTCCCCCAGCAGCGTACTGCAGCAAATTGATTAAAATAAGCTAAAATTCCTGACTTTGAAAAAAAAAGCAAAACTTACACAAAACATATCACTATATTCTTGAAAAATCGTGCTGACAGGTGATGGCTAAACACTTTCAAGGGTTTTGGCAAGGCAAAATATGTCTGATTAAAAGCACCTAACCGTTTTAATCTTCGTCAGCACAGAGTCATTACTGTGACATGGCTGTTAGAGTCAGCAGTCTGATGTAATTTAGCATCCTTCCTGCTATTCTTTTTACAGTTGAAATTCTCCACGCCTCTGAGAGGTTATCAATACCTTGTAGTGCATAGAACAAGGAAAGGTCTCGGTGGCTAAATTAGATAATTTGTAGGTGTAGGTTGTAAGGTGTAGTGAAGAGAAAACCTAAGAGAAAACATAAGACGAAACCAATAAAGCTGTCAAAACAATCAACCTGACAAATTAGTGCTCTTTGTTTCCTAACAAGCAAGCTTCTCCTCCCATTTATTTACCTATCAACACAGCATTCTGTGACAAACGCCCCGGGACAAGACTTTGTAGAGTGGGTTAATTGGGGGATCACACAATCGTTAGAAACGATGCTCTGTTTGCCGTGCCAGTTGTGCTCTGCACCTAAAACCAGTGTGACTCAAGGCACACTTGTGTTCATTAGATAAGCAGTTTGGCAGGTAGACAAAAGGAACTGAGTTTGAGACAGGTTTCCTGGGAAACGGGCTTTTTACTTACAGGGTCAGCAAGCTCCAGAATGCCAGCATGGTAGGTAAGAGGCTTGCAGTCGTGCGTATTATCCACCAGACTGCATGGCAGGAACATGGGGCCAAGGTCGTCACCATCCAACACGTCCACTGTCAGGGTGGTGGTGGCTGTCCGTCTGTCCTTTGGGTTTGGAGCTCGGTCCTTGGTGAGGGGCAGAAGGGGGGGGGGTGGTACAAGAATTTTTACTGTGCATATTAATACCTTATGAATCATACCAAGCAGTAGGTCAGGAAACAATATCTTTGAAAAGAGAACATTGACTCACAAAAGACCAACTTTTAAAGACCTAACTGAAAGGACCAACTTATATCGTCTAATATCTTTTTAGGTTCTGCTATGAAAAAAATCATTAAAAAATCAACATAAATAAAACAACACACTTACATTGGCTTGGATGATGACAAGGTACCGCGTGATTTCTTCGTAATTTAACCTTTCTCGAAGCACCACGGAGCCAGACAAGGTTAGTGGGATATCAAATGTCCTATTAGCCGTCTGGAAAAAGAGTGACAGAATAATCCCACTTCATGATAAACTGTGTGAGTGTTTTCAAGCATGGTGCTTTGCTGGCCTTGGTTTGGCATCTGTAACCTTTGGATGTCAGGGATACCATCAGTTGGCGTTTACAGAGGAGGCAAGTTTAATGAGGGTGTTTATTATTTTTCTATTTTGCAAGGGCAATACTTTCTGAACTGCCCAGGAAACCTCAGACTGTGAAAACCATAAACAAGGCAACAGCTGCGTCATGGCAACCAGACCTGCTATGCAAACCCCGAGTGACTCAACCTCAGAGGGTTCTGAAGAGGAGCAAAAACACATCCTTTTCCTGCATTGTCTCAGATTTCATATTTCCAGGTTTGAAAAGGTGCATAAAGCACTAAAGACCCTTCAAATTGGCTAACAATGTTTTTCACATTAGATATTAATGCTAACAAATACATACATAAAAATATGTGTATATATATATATATATATATATATATATATATATATATATATAAACTGTCAACTTCCATTCCATAGCAACCAGACATGGTACAACGGCTGCATAACTAAACCTCAGTGCTTTGAATGAAGCAACACAAGCAATGGACTAAACAGCAAAGATGGTTATGGTTATGGGCTCTTTGCAGACAATTTTATGCAAAGTGAAGTACAATACATAGAATATATCAACAAAGCACTGGCTAAACATGCTAAACTTTAATAGGCCTATAAGCCTTAACATCAAGCTACAGCAGAAGTACAGATGGCAAAAAAAACATTACCAACAATGACACCATGACAACAACATCAATGACTGTACTGTGGTGCAAAGATGAGTAAGCTTACTCTGAGCTTAATATACTGTAAGCAGTATTGTAATGTAATGTACATGTAAGCAGTATGTTGTGTGGTGCGCTGTGTCATTGAACTTACTGGGTCATTTGGGTTGTACTGAATAGTGTACTCAATCTGGCCATTGGGACCGTCGTCGGTGTCAATGGCCCCGTTGTTTCCTGAGAACCCAGAGAAGATGGTGGTACCAACAGGGGTCAGCTGAAGGAGGGAAAGAAGAAAGAAAGAGCGAAGGAGAGATAGAGAGAGAGAGAGAGGGAGAGAGAGAGGGAGAGGAGGTTTAACTGAGTACTGTTGCCCTTGCATGTAGCCCACACAACAGGATAAAGCCATCTTGACACAGTGAAATGAACCATACAGAAGACAGGGAGATGCTCCCTGCTGGCTTTGAGAAGGTGACCGTCCCTTTCCATCCAAACATAGCATACTGGAGTAACAGGTTACACTTGATATTACGCATCTTCAGGCAGTATAGAAAAATACTTAAAGCTTAGAGATGCAATGACACTTTCATACCATTAAATTATTGGCACATATTGTATCTGGGATTAGAGAAATCAGTGAAAGTGAAACTAGATTCAGGAAGACACTGTAAACCAGATCCACACCCTCCGAAACAGAAACTGTTCTACTCCTACTTTTTTTTCCATGATATAACTGAAAAAAACAGCACACCAAGAAACAAACACAATTGAAATATCACCTTACATTTACATGACTGCATTTAGCAGATGCTTTAATCCAAAGTCACTTACATTTTGTAAACTAGAGCAACTTAGGGTTAAGAGCCTTGCCCAAGGATACAACGGTGGCAGCTGGGATCGCTCCCACAACTTTCCAGGATATTAGCGTGCTAGCCAGGTTACTTAATCGCTACACTACCACTGCCCATTTGGCAGCAGTGAAGATCAGTATTCATATATTTATTCCAACCATTCAGTTCCAACCAGCTGATCCTAAGTTGCACAACCTTCAAGTGAGCTTCAAGTTCCAGATGACAAAAAGTAGCAAAACATCACCAATAGGAATGAATTTGAACCGTAGCAAAACGTTTTAAAAATGTTGCTACCACTAAACTTTGCCCAGTTGCAAATGAGCTAGTTAGTGATATCACCTGTGTTACCTGTAAAAACAGAGGGAAAGAATGGCAGGACTCTTATATTCGTGACACTGGGATTTTGGCCTCTATTCTTTGGAAGAGGTTCTAATAAAAAAAAAAAAAAAAACACTACTTATTCTAGAACCCTGAAAGAGAGTTTGTGTTGGTAATGTAAATGTACCTTGTGTTTCATATGCCTCAGTGTGAAGTTCAAAGTACAACTCTGGTGGGTAAACTACAGACTTCAACAGGTGAGACACAGACAGCACACACGCTGAGCTGACTACAGAACTTCAAACAAAAGTGCTGGGCAAAAGCCTACAAGTTGCGTTCCAGGTCAGGCAAAGAAATAAAATGACTCAGCCTCCCTGGTGTCTTCAAACGCTTTTTTTAACCAACAGACATGAACAACTGTGCCACAAAACAACTGCGGTGGACATCGCGGAACCCTACTCTTGCCTCCATCACAGTTGGAGCCTCTCACTCTCACCCACTAGCTAGCCACTCTCACTCTGGGATGTGAGGGAGTGTGGCTGTAGTGGCAAAAGGACCAGCAAGAATAGCCGGATGACAGCAGGGGTGGGTAGCAGGTGCCTGTGTTCTGAACTTCAATAAATTTGAGGGCCAAGGAGAAGTCAAGAATGTTAAAGCAGAGAGAACAAAGGGACAGCCAGAGTTAAAGAGAAAAAAAAAAAAAAAAAACCAATGGGCTTCTTATTTATTTTGCCGTACACAGACTGAAGAGAGAAACGGGGGATAACTTTGCTGTTCAGCACCATGTCAAATGGTTCAGATGGCCACAATAATGGGTTCAACGAGAGTGGGAGGATCCACCTGAGGGTGGAAACCTAAACCAAACTAAATTCCTGACAGAAACGCAAAACACTTGGTTTCCCTTGTAGACGTTCCCTGTCATTTACAGCAGTCTGAACTACGATGATATAAAGACTGGCTCCATTCGTCTACCATCTGTTCTTAGCCTCATGCCTAATGAGGCTGTCTTGCTCCACACCCCTGCCATTATTTAATCTGTCTATTAATCCCAGTGAGGAGACTGTGCACTGCCTTGCCATGGCATTCAAGCGTAATACAAACAGTATTAGAAACATGCGAGCTGTTTATGTGGCACCCAATGCACAGTATGTATGTATGGCAGATCAACGTCACACGGATGCAGCTGATGCTGACATGCTTCTGTGTTAGATATGAGGGATTGAGGCCTTATTAAAGGAGCAGGTCTACTAGACTGTACCCCCCAAACCCCTCCCTCAAACACACACACACACACACACACACCAAGAGAGCATATTGTGCATATCCGTCAGAGCTGAATGAGGGGAACGTTGGGCCAAACAGCGCAGACCATGCATTATTGAGGACCTTACACCGTGTAAGTGGGTGTAAAATGATGAATCACAGCTGTCGCTGATCCCTGGCCCTTCCGCGCATTCCTCCTCACACCCTCGTCTTCCCTTCACCCGCTCCGCACCTTGCCTTGGACCACGGCGTAAATGATCCTTGCAGCGCTCGCTCGCGCCGGACGGGACAGCCTGTGCCTGTGCCGACTCGCAACTCAGGCTGTAGCGTTGACCATTCTGGCTCTGTTTTCGTCGACCATGGCGGTAATGTGTGAGCGCCATCCTAATTTAGCCCCCCTCTCCTCCCCACCTGCACTGAATGCCAATGGCCCTGCAGTAAACCCTCACACCATCCTTGCTCTGTCTGCACACATGAAACTCTATCTTCATATTTATGAGTCCAATTCAATTACGGCATTAGTCCTATAACTACTTACTAACTGTGGGCATTCCCCCTCTATTTCACCTTCATATATTCCATATTTATGCAGCCCACAGGTGATGTGGTCCATGTACTGTATATTAAAAACGCTTTCAGATGCTACACTCACTAGACACCAGGCATTCGGTTCCCAACACCATAGTAGCTAACCAGTTTGCAACTATGATGGTTGGCGATGGGAAATTGCATTACGACCACCAAAGTTGCTAATACAGTTAGCTTAGTTAGCAACTATGGTTTAGGGAAATGAACCCCAGAGATCTCTGATTAAACACTATTAGACTCACTGGCCCTTTTCCTCTCCTAATGCTGTGCATACTTCATATACTGTAAGTCCCATAAACCCCAGTGAGATGCTTTAACACAAAGATGTCTTTTTCTTAAAAATACTCGACAACTCTCTCTCTTTCTCATCCTCTCTAGTCGTTTCATCTGTTGTTCCTAAAGTAATCGCCCTCCTTGTTCCCTGGTCTCTTAAACTCCTATCTTATCTTTTCTCCTCTGCCAGCTCTCTCTCTCTCTCTCTCTCTCTCTTTCTCTCTTATCTTCTTTCCTACAACACCTCTCCTCCCTTCCAGCCTTTCTCTCTTCTAAAGAGACTTTCCTCCCTGTTCATTGTGTGTTGCCTGTCCTCTTCATCACAGACTGGGGCTGGGTGTGTGTGTGTGTGTGTGTGCATGTGTGTGTGAAGGACTTGGATGCAGCAGCTGGTGGAGAGCCTGCGTGACTGTGTGTCTGAACATTTGATAAATGCCGACACGAAATGTTCATAAAATCAGTGTGTGTGTGTGTGTGTGCGTGTGTGTGTGTGTGTGTGTGTTGGGGGGGGTGTAGGGAGTGGAGAGAAAGCGAGAAAGAAAAACAGAGAGGAAATGAAAGAGCGGTGAAATAAAAGACTGCTGGATGGAGAAGAGGAAAGAAAGAAAGACAGAGCATACAGTGTAAGTGAGAGAAAGACAGAGAGAGAGGGAGGGAGAGAGAGAGAAAGGTGGAGTCAGAGTGAAAAAGTGAATGAGTGGAGCAAGAGAGACAGAGAGAGAGAGAAAGACAGAGAGAGAAAGTGAGAGAGAGAGTGAGACAGAGTGAAAGAGTGAATGAGTGGATGAAGAGAGAGAGAGTAGTCCTGTCAGTCCTGTCTAGGTGAGTTGTTGGCACACTAATGACTCAAGGCCTGCACACCCTCTCTGGGGAGCCAGTTTCAATTAGCGACATAACACACACGTACACACATACACACACACACACACACACCACACTAAATAAACATACACAAACACATACACATAAACACACACACACAAAACAAACTCACACACACACACACACACACTCACACTGCACCCCTCCACTACACCTAACACCCCATTGGACGCAGAGTGGGCATTTTCTGCGATACACTCTAATAAAGCGTCTTCTGCTGACACATCACAATCGAGCATGGCACATACCCTCCCATGACCACAAAGAGATTTATATGAAACTTAAATTATTAAGGTTTAGATGAAATGTATCTGACGTGGTCTGACACACAGCAGTGTGGCATCTGAAACCTCACTGAAATGCATTACATACAGCAAGAGTGATATTTGAATGACATTTTATATTTCCCACTAACACAAGAAGAGCGGAAGATTAGGGCGAGTCTTTGAGAGAAGGCATCCATATTGTAAACACACACCACATGAAATGCAAAAGTGAGTAAAACCTGTTGCAATGCAACATTCAACATTTACTCTTTTACTGTGAACAATAACAAGAACAATAACAGTAGTGACATTTTCGACACAATCAAATCTTAACCTTCAAATGTTAAAAATAGCAACAGTACCTGCATATTTTTTTCCTCTGTAAACCTGCCTTTGTGTATTTGTTGTTGATACTATAATGACACCAATACATCTTATTTTGAATGAATGAAGTTTTGAATGAATCTGGAAATACTCCAAATATGGTACATAGGGTCAGTCTAGTATACAGTATCGGGATCAAATTTCTAAATCCTCAGATATCAAAATCAGTAAATTCTGTTTAAAAAATATACAAGAGCAATTCCACAGAACTTTTTTGTCACATCCATAACACCAACAAAATGCATGATGTGCAAAATCCAAAATGTGAATGATTAAATGAATGATGAAATTCAAGCATTTGCTATTTTTGGCTGTAGAAAATTACAAAACATTTCACGTAATCATTCACATCATACAAATGTCAAGCCTTTATTGGTGTTATGGACATAACAAAAAGTACATTGTCAGTGGCATTGCAGACATATATTTGTCCGGCCCCATAGTGCAATACATAACTAAACATAAGGGAGTCTAACTGAACATAAGGGAGTTTTTCATTGCCCCTGTTGCTCTTGGGTGCTCCTTCTGTAAAGCGCCATGAGACAATACTATTGTAAAAGGCGCTATATAAATAAAACTAAGTTGAATTGAATTGAATATAGTTTTCCTGTATCAGTAAGACGAGTAGTGGGCATCTCCTCTCTCAGCTGATTATCCAGTGATGCTCTTGCGAGTCTCTTGATCACAGGTGCCCTGCCCGTAGCCTTCACTCCCACCTTCTGTCTAACAAACCTGTCTCCTAGAATAAACCTCTGCCAGTCTACGGATGCCCTGGAGAAACACAAGGCACCACTGCTCTCATCATCTCCTACTAACGCAGACACGCTGACAAAATGTGGGATTTTCAGAGGTAGGGTGTCACATGGCATACCGTGTGAGTACTCCATGTAACCACAAATGTGCATATGTGTACATCATGCCTGTATGTATGTCTGTCTGTCTGTATACATAATGTACACATAGAACTGTATATGATTGTATGAGCAGCTATAGTTTATCAAATATGCATTTGCAACTGACATCTGTATGCATTAACTAAATGTGTGCAAATTAAGTTGGGTAAGTGCCATCTGTATCATCTTCAGATGAATACTGTATTAAGTCTGAAAGGATGCAAATGTTATGTATTCAAGAGTGTTTCCTTTGCATTGTATGTGTGTGTGTGTTTAAGAGTGTTTTCTGTAATCCATGAGCTTGTGTGTGTGTGTGTGTGTGTTTAAGTGTGTTTTCTGTAAAGAGCTTAGTGCCTGTCTACATGAGTATGTTTGCTCCATGTTTGCTCCGTTTGCTGGATGTTGTGTGTGAATATGCGTGCATGTGTGTACATGTCGGTGTGTCGGTGTGCGCGTGTGTGTGAGTGTCTGTGTGCGTGTTTGTGCGTGTGTGTGGGCGTGTGCGCGTGTGTGTTTTGCTGATTGATGTGTGTCTTTGGTGAACCGTGATGCCACTAATTACACATCCTTCCTTCACACATTTTGATATCATTCTGGCCTCGCCGGCAGTGCCAATCTCAACCATGCAGAAGAGCACCCCCCTCCATTACCCCAAATGGAGCACCTCATCCAGCAGAGAGGGGGAGAGAGAGAGAGAGAGAGAGAGAGAGAGAGGAGAGAGAGAGAGAGAAACTGAATCTGCATAAAAAACCTTGATTACATTCCCACCCATTAACTGCCACCTATGATCCAAGACGTAAATTAATTTTTTACTTTATATTTTTTCACCAAACACTGCACTAATGGACTGGCTCAAAGCCAGCCAAGTGTCTGAAACGTCTACAAGCATTGAAAGGAGCCATGGGGTGGATTAAAGGCTAAAGCAGCACACGCACGCACACCCACGTAAAAACTGTCAAAAGAAAATGTCTTTACAACATGTCTCTAATGTCCAGAGCTTAGATACACCAAGTCAAAATATTGGCTGCATGGATGGGGGGGTTAATAAACACCATTAGGCATTCTTTATCACCATGCTGTTAAACAGCATATTATAATGGCGATAACTAGGGATATGCGTTTCTGGCAAAAATGCTATTTGACAATCACTGAGAATTATTCAAATATTATCCACACACGGAAGTAAGCACAATTGCAAACTCACATGATGACCAAAAGGGAGAGACAGAGGGAGAGTTTAGGATTTGTATCAAGTTTAATAGTTTGATTAATCAAGAAACGTGTTTTCGTTGTTTAAAGTAGGCTAAGTAAATCAAATTTATAGTTCAGCAAAATTAAATTTAGCCTACTTCGGAGTGTCTTTTTAACAATGCAATCTGCATGGCAGCAAAGACGGTAGCATTAACTTGACAGGTCTTCATTAAGCAACTGATCTATTAAACTATTCCATCTCCAATTTGACTTGTAGGCCTATGACTGGTAGTTTCACCTCGAGAGGGTGTTCAATACCAAGAATATAGCACAGCTGAAGGGTGTAGTTATAGCCTGATGCATCAAACGCTTGCACTTTGTGCAAAGTGTCTGAAACCTATCCACTGGCACAGGTTTGCTTCACAGTGGGCAGATACTTTCTGCTTCAACCAATCACTACTGTTTGGTCGTGGCGTATGTTATGCACTGCAACACACCGTTTCATTTCAATGTTACTTCCTTCAGTCCTCCCTGTGTTCCCTGATTGGCCCACACAGCTCAGACACGGGGCAAACCGAAGCCCATGGATAGCTCCCAATGGTGGAGCTAAATAAGAAACTGAGCAGAAGCACTTACTGGCACTAGCCTGGCTAGTATTGACAGGCACAATACAAAATGGAGTGGAGCCAAAAGGACAGCATTTTTGTTTCCATTGCATTCTGTCATAATTTCTGGATCATTTTTTGGATGTGTATTACCTAAAAATACATCCCATTGCACTTACAGTCTTGATTACCTAATGCAGACTCTCAGCTGCTGGAGACTAACTGCATATTTTCACATGGACACCAATGTATTCCGAAAGTGATTTTTGGAAATATACATCAGATACCATGTAAAATATACATCAGATACCATGTAAAATATACATCAGATACCATGTAAAATAGACATTTTAAACTTCTTAGCATTCCCAGCATTATGGATGACATTTGATAAACACAAAGTCTCAATGTGAGCATGCATGGTTTTGTTTGAATTATTTCATATAGCTTGTCATGTAACCTCTACATTTGAATACAGAGAAATCTTCAAATTTCATGTAATTTATACATGATAAAGAGCACAGAACATTTTATCAGCATTACAGACGTGTCAAAGCGATGACCTTTGCATGGATTTGCCCTTCTCTGGGTGCTCTGTGTCTGTGTTTCATTTCTGGGAACTTTCACAAGTCACCCTTTATGAGATTCATCCTTACTGAGGTGCACCATGCTGCAGCCTCTCTTATTTGGCCTGCCATTCCATTCCATTCCATTCCATCCCATCAATATCTGCGTGGCCTAAATGACTCCGCTGATTCGAGGATCAGACCAATTTAGAGGCGTGAAACCCCATTGTTTTCCGACCTGCCGCAGAGGAGCATTCATTCCCCTGACTCCATCCTCACCTCATTAATGGCTACATAGTAGCGTGGCTGCTGGAAGCGAGGAACGTTGTCGTTGCGGTCCCTCACCACAATCCTGACCTCGTGGAGGATCACCGTGCCAACCAGCTCATTTGTGCACTGCACCTGCACCACAATTGACTGAATGTACGAGGGAGGCTGACGGAGGAAAGAGAGACAACGAAAGTGTAAAAGAAGAGGCAGCAGGTAGCACTTAATGATAATAATCAACATTTTGGTACAGAATATCAGTTTGTAAGAGAAACACAAATCATGGTCAAATCAATAAAGAGCAAATCAATAAGCATAATACTTTAACTCAACTGCATTAGTTCATTTCATATGTATTTAGTGCACTTTTTAGTGTACTTACATCCCTGTCCAGAACTCTGCCGGTGCTGTTCAGATAGAGACGTTGTTTGATCGGGTCCAGAATCACCCAGTGATCATAGTTGTCCCGCAGTGAGAGAGATATGGTTCTGTCAGGGTCCTGCGCACGGCCATTAATCTGCATGTTCTCCACCAGCAACGTTCCTAGAACATTACAACAAACAGAGAGTGTCAGGGTTAAATTGAAGTTCCATACCATGATCCTATGTCCACATGAACACAAGACTACAAAGAAAGGATAGATAAAACAACTGCAGGGGATGTCAATTCATAATGTAAGGCAGCCAGGGACCACTTTAATTCATATTCCCTATTCTTAGGCAAAGTGTATGATGGATAATGAGGGCCAGTGCAGTCCCCCAAAACCTGCATTTCAGTATAATACAAGCTTCCCTCTAACAACTAGAAAAGCACTCAGAAGAGCGCAGACCTCCGCCAAGGCAATATAGGGTCACTGACAATATATACGCAATAAATATTCCAAATGGGGTTCCAGAACACCAACAAAATTGAATCATCTGTTCCTTGTCCTAATACCCACATTGTCTGAAAATTCTGTGCAGTACTTTTGAGTTATTTTGTACACAAACAGACAAACAGACAGACAGACATAACCAAAAACATAACCCCCTTGGCAGAGGTAATAAATACCAAATGCCTCCGAATAGGCTTACAAACAGATATACTCACTGCACACTTTTGCCTATCACAGTCTATCATGGTAACTACTGACTGTTCTTTTCCTGCATGACCTCCGGCAGTTGGGTTGGCCCCTTGAGCGTGGATCCACCAAAAGTTTCTTCCTAGAATAACTACCATAAGGGAGTATTTCCTTGCCCCAGTTGCTCTAGGGTGCTCCTCATTAATGTCTGTAAAGTGCCATGAGACAACTTTATTGTAAATGGGGCTGCAAATATAATTGAATTGAATTTGGACCAAAGTAATGGGAGTATACATGTGGAACTTATCCCTAAGTGGTAGTAGCACAATCACTTATCATTTTATTAATTTATTTATTTTCAATGAACTCTGTTAGCTGATGTTGAGAACCACTTTAACATCAGCCTCAAAAGATGTCAGGGTTTGTGGCACAACTGCACATCGAAAAATGTATAGTGCTGGAGTCAGCCTCATAGTGGATGAGCTGAACTGACGTGTGTGTGTGTGTGTGTGTGTGCGCGCGTGTGTGTGTGTGTGTGTGCCAGAGTGGTGCTAAGTTAGGTAGGGATCACTGCAGTATACTGCGTGCTCAGAGCACAGTAGTCAAACAAAGTTCTGTCTTGTTGCTAAAAATGTTAAAGGAAAAACTAAATAAATCAACCCATACCCTTGCTGCTTGAACTCATTGACTGCTGTCATTAGGAAGAGGCAAACGAAAATTTAAATCAACCAGGACTGAATAGCAAAAATGACAGCTATCGCTACTAATGAGGTTAGCTAATAATTGTTCTCATTAAGCACCTAGCAGACAACATTAAAACTATATTTACAGTCAAATAGCAAGATAAAAGTACAGATATTCGTGACAGAGCTAATTGAATTTAACAGAAGAAAAACATTGTGGGGTGCAGTCTTGATGGTAAGACAGTGGATAAATATTTTGCAATGAATTACTGAATTATCTTTAGCCCTTGTCCTACTCACTTAGCTTGTTGCCCCTTGCTATTTATATTGCCAGTTGCCCATGCAAGTTATCAGTGCCCTGTGTACTCTTAACAGTGAGTGGTCCTTAATGGATCCCTCTTCAATCAACCTCAGCTTAATAACACCAGTGCGCCA
>PYXC01002284.1:482500-487500 GCA_015244755.2 Tenualosa ilisha | reverse complement strand
TCTGATATGGCTGCTGTTGAGAACCAAAACACTACCACAAATAATAGTTTCTGATATGGCTTTAGTTGCTGCTTCAGCTCTGCTGCAGCTGGTATATCTAAGGGTTGTATGTTGCCCCTGCCTTTGCAAATCATCACCTTAGGTCCTGCCATCTTATCTGTCAGATCAGGGGCAATGTCAGCAGGGAGAAGTCTGGGATCTGAGTTCTAGCAAGATGCCATTTAAACTCCCCTCCTCACACTCTTCTTCCTCCTTCTTCTCTGCCTCCTCCTCTTCTTCCTCCCTCTTCACACTCTTCCTCAACATCATCTTCCACCTGTTTCTCCTCCTCTTCCTCCTCCTTCTCTTCCTTCCTCCTCTTCCTGCCAGATCGGCAGGGAGAAGTCCGGGAACTAAGTTCCAGCAAAATGCTATTTAAACACCCCCCTCCCCACACTCTTCCTCCTCTTCCTCCTCCTCCTCCATCACCATCTCTTCTTCCTCCTCCTGACAGAAGTGTCACTTCCTGCCACATGGCATCACACAGTCCCCACTGTGTCCTCCATGTGTTGCTAGCGCGCCTGTCTATCCAACTGCCACTGCAAATAAGGAGAAATGAACAGGACTCCTGTGTGATGGATGTCTGAGCTCCTCTCACACCAGGAAACCTGAAGTTGGCCACAGTTAACCATTCATGGGCCAGTTATACAACCCTGGTGCCACATCTACTCCCAAAAAGTCTATGGGAGTGTATGGGAGCATTAGCCAGTGTTTGTTTTGTAGACTATGGCGCATGTTTCTAGGGATATTGTGTGTGTGTGTGTGTGCGCAGGGGGGGGGATTGTTAGCTGTTAGCTGATGTGTTTGTGTTCTTCTCACTCCTAACAAGAAGGGTGTTTCCCCATAAGCTGCTTTTCGAGAGGGCAAATCCAGCTTACGGGAAGAGAGGAGAGAGGAGGAGGGGGCAGACGGGCAGTAGCCTCAGACACAAGGGAGGAGTCACTGTGATCTGGCACACGATGGAGCTTCTGCTTAAGGCTAGCATCTGTGAAATGTAATTAGCCTGCTCAAGATAGACTTTAGAGCATTTGGCATACAGTGCATTAGAATTATAGCGGTTTGTAGCGTCTCTGACTGCTATCACATTAAATGATGTAATTACCACTGACTTAGGTGCAGGTTAACTGCTGCTTGTTGTTATAACCAAAAGACATACCAGTGAGATGTTTATACACATGAATACTACATGTGTCATGACAGAAGTCGCCTTTGGTGACTCAGTGTTACGCTACTTCTGTCACTAACTCTCTCTTACTTTCTCTTTCTCTCTCTCTCTCTCATGCACAAACACACACACAAACACACACCATCTTTACCTCAGTCTCCAGTGTCTCAGCAGCTAATGTTGACTTTCTAACGTAGGGAGACCAGTCGATGCAGCAGCTCTACGTCTGCTGGAGTGTAGTGGAGTGGTTTTGCCTCAGCTCCACAGGCGTCAAAGGGAGGCCCAGACTTGAAAGCGTAGTGCAGCTAAACTGCTAATTAGTCCACAAAATTGCTTCTTAGTAGAATATTATTCATGAGATACGACGTGCAAACAGTAATTGCATGGAATGGTTTCCTCAGCCCCACAGAAAAGCTGCCACAGTGTTGTTGACATTTCGCATTTTTCATCTTTTTCCCCAATTAGGGCTCGAGCCAGAAGTCTTTCCAGCAAACCACTCTCTACCTTTCTTTTTTCATTGTTGTTGTGAAGTGCTACTCAGCATAACAGATGGATGCAACCCACTTCCTGAACTGATAAGTTCCAGGGTATAATGGAAATCAACACTGGATAGAATATGAAGATCCGATTCCGCTTCAAAATGAGCCAAAAAACAGTAACTTCATGTCATCATGAAGTACTAGTAACTTGCTCTGTGCTTAGAACTAGCAGTGATTCCTTCCAACAACCTTGTGGCATCTCTGTGCCTCTCATGAGTCTTACTGCTGCATGGCGGTGGCTGTGGTGGCACTGAGGGACTGTTTTCCCCAGCAAAAAGAGCATCATGGTGGGTACGGAGGGTGTGTCTTTGTGGGCCTCCATACTCTACTGAAGTTTATGGCAACATGCGATTCAGTCAGTGGTTCTGGGCAGTGGTTGGGACAGGGGTGTGTGAGATGTGTCTCTCTGTGTGTGTGTGTGCATAAATGTGTGTGTGTTCGAGGTGGGGTTGGGGGTTTGGGGGTGTTACAGCTATTGACGAAGAGAGCCTTTGCCCTTTGGGCAAGAGCAGCAAGGTACAATTAGATGAAGGTGAGGGTTGGCAAGGTTTGTTCACAGGTGTTTTGTTCACAGGTGAATCCTACTCTGAAATGTAAAAGGTGACATCAGGTTGGCCGAGCAAAGAGAGAGAGGATTTCCTTTCGTCTTTTTTTCTCTCCCTCCTCTCCCTTTTCCTTACTCTCGCCTCAGCTTGATTGATTTCTTTAGAGGCAACTTTCTTCTTTCAGAGGGGATTTTCCACTCTGTGTGGCTGGCAGATTTAGCCAAAGAAAGGTCACCAAATTGATTCAGGACACTTAGGGCAGCGGGAACAGGTGTGTCGGCAGAGACGGTACACACACACACACACCAGGAAGGAACGGCTCCAGTAACGTCTTGACATCTCTGCTCTCTCCCTGTTTCTGCATAAGAGGATCCACCAGGTGCTCGTTCGTCACAGGTTGTGAAAGTGCCTCTTTGTGTTTCGCCTACACGTCTATTTATACTTGACTTCCAGAATTTCACCAGTGTCACTTTTGGTGGGTTTGTGCATTTAGCCTTACTTTGCTCAAGGGGAGAATTTCATAAAATGTGCCTGATTGGCATGGGTTGATCTCTTCTCTCTTCCCATCATGTTAAAAATATACCTCTCTATAATATTTCGATTTGATTTGGTCTCTCAGTCTGGCGATGATGATGATGATGATGATGATGATGATTTCACAGGACATGGTGTTTATGATATGAAGCCAGTGCTTTACATGGCCCTTTCAACAGCTGTGGTGGAATATGAAACCCCTTGACCCTGTGTGGTGCGGTGCTGTAAGGTGGATGGGGATGGTGAACTAAATAATGTCACATTGCCATGATCGATATCAGCTATCAAATGTAATCACTCAGATGTTAAATGTCAACATGGCAGGTCAATTCCTAACCTCCTTTAATACTACCAGATTAGTCCCAAACTACACCTCTCCAAGCAAGCGATCGGCTTCATGTCAGCAGCATACATACTTGACAATTTAGCCACTATTTCAGGAGCCGAACCTGGACCTTAAGGGCCACAGCTGCACTATTCCACATCTACCCTGGCGTCCTCAATGAAACACCAACAACCATCCGTCACTCTGCCTTGAACAAACCACAAAATTGGACAGAGGAGGGTAGCCTTCACTACCTCACCCCTTTTAAAGTCTATTGTAAACACACCCTTGGTTTAGCATGCTAGATGTGTGCACCAAAGGATGATGCTGAAAACACACACACACACACACACACACACACACAATACCATTGCTGCTAGTGCACTCTGTTGCTGTATGGCTAAGAATGTAACAGTGCTCAACGTGACATGGACTCTCGTCTTTCAGTGATACATCTACAGACAAACTCCCTGACCAATGAGCACTGGTTTGTTGTTGCTGTATAGAGATACCTCTTCAAACCCACACTCGCTTCCACATTCACCAAGCATGTTTACAACACAATGATGCAAGGAACACCTTGCACTTGTCAATACCTGTCTGTTTTTGCTTGTTTGTTTGCTTTTCTCTAAACCAACCTTGGTGTGTGTGTGTGTGTGTGTGTGTGTGTGTGTGTGTGTGTGTGTGTGTGATGGGGGGGTTGGGAGTACTCTGGAATGAAAAATATATATGACACAGAGATGCAATGAGGGTAGATCTAGAGCCCCCATTTCTGAATATGAATGTGCCTTAAACGCTGGTGAAACATTCTCATCATCCCATACATAAAGATTAAAAGAAAGAAAGAAAGAAAGAAAGAAGAAAGAAAGAAAGAAAGAAAGCTATCACCCACGGGGCCAGTCCTTAAAACTGTATCCACATCTCAGACCCAAAGAGCTCTGGCTTATTGGTATGGTAGTCAGGGTAACATCCTGCTCAGCTGTAGTGCTGGCAAACCCAAAAAAAAGCTGCACAGAAAAACCGTGGGTGGATTTGTGAATACAGGATCAGGGTGGAACGACAGTCAGCTGGGAGTCCCAAACAAGGCACACACGGAGAGAGGAACAAACATAAAGTCACACTCCATGGCACCAGTGACGCACTATTACTCTGAGACTCCATACGTCCCTTCAAAGGTTTGGCTTTTTCCGCTAGTAAAGACGCCGCTGCAATCGCAGCGGAAGGTACGACTGTAGGCGGTGTCAATGCATCATTTATGCGCCGCTGTCAGAGATTAGATGCTTCCTTTTTAGTAGAAAGCATAAGTTGAATAGAAGGCCCCGGAAATATCCAGCATACACATGGCTTTAAAGGTTTTAGATAGATAGAGAGACAAAGAGAGAGAGAGAGAGAGAGAGAGAGCAAGGGAGGAAGAGAGAAATAAGAAGATGAGAAAAGTGGACATCTGCTCCCACCATCCCTCCAGCTGAGCAGTTTCATTACATCAGCCTTTCACAAAACATTAGCCAGTAGATGCTATGTCCACTGATCCATTCACCTGCCTGCCTGCTCTCTCTCTCTCACTCTTTCTCTCTCTCTCACTCTCTCTCTATCACACACACACACACACACACACACACACTTTTTCACTCTCCTCTCTTTCTCTCTTAAATATTTTATTGCATTCCCTCTCTTCTCCCACTACACTCTCTAGGGATTTGTAGGGTGCAGTGGGGTGTGTATGTAAAGTCTTAGGGTGGTGTGTGTGTGTTTGTGATGAGGTGGTCTGAGAGTAAACACTGCATGTGACTCCCTGCGGCATGCACACACACACACACACACACACACACACACACACACACACACACACTGAC
>PYXC01002284.1:467500-477500 GCA_015244755.2 Tenualosa ilisha | reverse complement strand
GAAAAGAGCGTGGATATACGCGTGTTCAGTTCACCCAGCCCTACTCTACCAGCCTTTTTCTCTCCAGTGGCTCTACAGCTGAACACCTCCTTAATAATGCCTACCAAAGCTGTGTCTGACAGGATATAAAAAAACCTTTCAAATGTCCCCACAGGAAAGAGTAGTCATTTTGTAGCCTCACCATTGCTGACTAAACCTTTTTCCAATCAATGCAGTAATTGACATGTAGCAGACAACAGACGTTCCTCTGGTACACAAGGTAAGCTAGTCTAAGAAACAGACCTAAATCAGTCACGAAGTAGTGGGTGGCAACATGTGACTGACCTCCCGTTTCGGTACGTTTAACTAAAGCATTAAACTCTTACTGAAACTCAAATGCATCATTCATTTATTTTGATTGACAGTTTACGCAATCACACTTGAAGGAAATTACAACATCCACACAGTAAATGCAGAACCCTTCATATAAAACCCGCCCTGTGCTGGATAATTGCTTGTGATTGGTTCCTGGATTTTTGACAGACTGGCAATCAGCTGCAATGAACTGGTGAGAAGGTGTACTTGTTTAAATTTGCCAGCAGTGTGTCAGGGTTTTTACCCAGGCTAAATGGTATAGCTGTATTGATTTTTTATTTATTCATTTTTAATCAACGCACCACCTCACAGCACACAGCATATTAGCTAACTACTATTTTAGTATAGTATTGTATTTGCTGTGACATTTGACAAAAGCTCGGCAGTGGAATGTGGTTCAATCATGGTGTCTCTGGCTGTGTGATTGCACCTCTGACCCTATCACCCTCTGTGTTTTTTTACTTTCCAGCCTTGGGGGGTGGAGAGTGGAGGCTGAGGAGGGTGTGTGTGTGTGTGAGGGTGGTTGGGGGGGTGGGGGGTTGAAGAAAGGACCTTTTACCTTGCTGAGGTAATTGCACACAGCGCATTGCTGGGCAGAAGTGGGTGCAGCAGCGGCAGTAAAGTGGTGTGTCAGCCATTAAACGAGAGCTGTAGGGTCGGAGGAGGCGTCGTAAAGAAGAGGCGCTGGCCATGTCAGGTGATAAAACAGGGTTATCTCTTTTCGTCTACCCACACCCGCTCGTTTACCGCCCCCATTCCCTCACCAACACCCCATCTCTACACACCTCCGGGGGGAGACACTACAACATCTCCAGCTTATTTCTAAGCGCCACTCCAGAAGCGCCTTTCTCCCTCTCAACCCTATGACTCCCCCCACCCTAAACACACACACACACTGGAAAAACTCATTCCTGCCCTTCTGTGATTGTTTATCCATCTCCTGTTCTTCATCTCAACCCCCACTTGGGGTGTGTTCATACACACTCACCCAACCATTCCCTTGCGATCAATGGCCATCATCACCAAGCCCCCATTGATTGCCATTCAGGGACCCTAATTGCCAAACCCACTACCCCCCACCCCCAACCCCTCCCATCCCCAAATCATCCAATCACCTAATCACCTACCCACATTTCTCTCCCTTTCTCTCACATCAACAACCTAGCTACCCACTCTTCTGATCCACAGTGACAACCCCATACACATCCTTGCCCCCAATCCTGCCTCGCCACCTGTGCTCCTGCCACTGCGTGGCTCTCAAGGGTTTGCCACCTGGGCTCATGCCACTGTGTGACTCTGAAGGGGACCTTCATCCAAAGCTGCCCTGGCAGGTCCAGCCACCCTGACACCCTCCCCCCACCCCCCTTTAGTCATGAGTAGAGGCTCGGCCGGCCACCGGCTGACAGATAATCTATCGCCTCTTCGCCTGGTGGCTGCTCACTGCGTCCCCTGGCTGGGGCTCTACATCAACACTGGCTGCCAGCTCCATCTCCAAGTCCCCCACCCCCTGCCACCGCCACTGCTATCCCATCAGGCTCTCCGCTCTGGAGGAGCACGAGCTGTCTTGATTGAGAGATGGAGAGAGAGAAAGATGGAGGGGCACACGCACACACACAAAGAGAGAGAGAGAGAGAGAGAGAGAGAGAGAGAGAGAGGACGGAACTATAATGAGGCACTGACATGCTGATAATGCACCGCCTGTGGATATAGCTGGTGGTGGCAATGTGGGTTGCCTGAGCGTGTGTGTGTGTGTGTGTATATGTGTGTGTGTGTGTGTGTGTGTGTGTGTGTGTGTGTCTATGAGTGCCTTCGAGAGCCAGCGAATGGGAAATAAATGAGATGTGATCCCAGTGTCTTTTATAGGCACCCTTCCTGTACACCAGTGACACGCTGAAGAGTTTTATACACCATGGAAGATGGACATTAAATTGTGCCCCCTTTTTAATAAAAGCTTCAAGTGGTGGGGGAGGGGGAGATGGGGTACCAGCACCACAGCGGCTTGCCGGCAAAGCAGATTTGCACTGAAATGAACCAAGAGGCCAACTTATGAATTTGCAGATCCATGACGAGTATTAAATGGACGGTGTCAAGACACACCACAACTGATTGGTGTCTTTCTTTGGGCTGAAAAAACATTCAGTCTGGTCAAGTTTAGTCTCTGCGAAATGGGGAAGTTGGCAAAATCGTGCCCCTGCATTGAAATTAGCAATGACACGCTCCAAACACACTTGTGTACATTTTAAACACATTCAGCAGCTTGGCTCCAAGCGTACTAGGAAAAATGCATTCATTTTCACAATAACACAACAGTTTAAACAAGGCATGCACTTTGCAAAGGTACTGTATATAGGCTGCAGGACTTATGCAATCACCCAGCATTGCACACGGCTTGACTACTTTTCCTAAACAGACTAGGGTTGGATATCGATCCAATATTTCCAACTCATACATAAATTCTGCTCAGTGATTTCATATGCTTGGGAAATGTTGAGATGAAAAAAAAACTGATTCTATATTCCATGTTCTTTACAGTTTATGTTCTTGGTCATGCCTAAAGTATTGATCCACAGACATATGAAAGGAGAACTTATTGGCAGTTCTAAATGCTACATTTTTAAATGTATCCTATGAATGATTTATGACTTTTAAGAACATTTCTTGAGTATTGAGTTTTTAGTATTTCTTATTATCAGCTCCAGGACGCAGTATTATTATTACTAAACCCTGTGTGCTTTAGGATACATTTTTAAATTCTGTTATTTGTTTTTAAGTTTAAAAAAAAAAAAAAAAGGCTCCACCCTACATAGCAGGTCTCTTCCAGTCACACACACCCAAGAGCTCACTGAGGTCCTCTGACCAGCTACTGTTAACTATCCCTCCTTCAAGATTAAAAAGGAAGGGGGGGGGGGGGGGTGCCTTTGCAGTCATTGGTCCTAAACTCAACTGAAATCACATTTTTTTCTCCCTGCCCTGTTGTTGTGTTGTGTTGTTCTGTATAGTGTATATCCTGTCTGTGTCCTTGATCTGCTTTTTAGGCGATATGTGTGACTTGTAACTTAGGTGGGCTGTACAGCACTTTGGTCAACTGTTGTTTTTAAAGGTACTTGATTTCTGATCATGTATGATGAAACACAATGGTTAGGATGGTCAAAAAACTGTTGAAAACCATACAGTTTGCAGCATATCAGTGATTACTGACCACTTGGTGAGTTTCATGTCTTTACAAATGAGGTTTAATGCATTTTAGGAAAGATTGCAGCTGTGCAGTCGGTGAGTGTGTGTGTGTGTGTGTGTGTTGAGGGGGGAGAAATATTTTCGGAACAGAGGCATTCATCAAAATTTCAATCCTAACCATTGTGTTTCATCAGAATCGAAAACAAGGCATTAAGTGTAAAAAACGAACTTGTCCTCTAATGAAGAACGCTCTGAAACCACCTCAGCCAAACAAAACGAGCAGTTTGGCATCCACATAATACAATTATGGCTTCCCTAGAGTGAAAATCATAAACGCAAACAAAATTTAATGGCATCAGGTGTTAAGAGTTACTGCTGCAACTCTCCCATCTGTCTCAGCTCTCACTTCCTGTGCAATACAATGCGTTCACACAGACACACACACACACACGCACACAATGGAAAGAGCACTGGAACTCTTGCTGGAATAAAAAAAGTACAAATGGATCAAGGTGGTCAAACTGTGTCAGCTCACTGCGATGAGTAGTCCCTAATCCTTATGATTGTGTTGTTCCCCTCGAAGAAGAGAAGACAAAGGAAGTTTTTTTTCCTGAACCCTCCTGCACCTACAGTACCTTCCACCACCACCACCAGCACCACACAAACACACTCACTAGAGAATAGCCATCTGTAATAGCAGTCTGTTGCCAAAGGGAGACAATAGACTATTTTTAATGCATTTGAGTAGTGTATGTTGGTGTGTTTGTACCTGTGTGTGTAGATCTGTGTGTGTGGGTGAGGGTGTGTGTGGTGTGTGTGTGGGGAGAGTGTGTTTCCATTCTAGTTCCAAGTTAGTTTGTGTGTGTGGGGTGGGGTTGGATATCACTTTTTGTGTGCTTGAGTCTGTGTGTGTGTGTGTGTGTGTGTGTGGTGTCTGTTTCCATGCAAGTTAGTGCATGAGTGTGTGGTGTGGGGAGAGAGTAAAAACTTTCTTTTTTATTCCCTGCCTTCAAAGTCCTACTGCGATGCACTTATGTTGTTTGAGTGCCTCCACAACACACACTGTCTTTCTCTGTCTCATTCACACACACACACACACACACACACACACACACACACACACACACACACATACGCACACACAATGTCTCTCTAAACACTTTAAACACGTGGAGATGATGATGATGATGTCTGCCTCAAAGACACATCAAACACAGTTTCAATGACACACTGGAGGCCTTCCAAGCAGTAAATGACTTATTCAGTGAGCTGGGAGCCGGAGTCCTTGGTGTCTAAGCCACTGTCATTTCAGAGAAATAGAGAGAGATGGGGGGGGGTGAGCTGGGGTGGGGCGGTGGGGGGGGGGGTTGGCGTTGGGGGTTAGGGGGGACGGGTGAGGCAGAGGCACTGTGCATATCTCTGTACTTGCGATGCCCACGCATCGCTTCAGTCAGACGAGTCTCCGGCGCAAGCGCTCTGTTTTTGAGGCTTTGTTGAGCACGCTTTTGATGAATCGTTAGAAAGCGCAGTGTTAATCAGCATGCGAGAGCCGAGGACGTGACATTTCAACAGCAACAACCGAAAGCAAAGCAGCAAAAGGGAGGTTCGTTGGGGTTTTTGAGCAAGTCAACTCTAAACTGAAGTGTATGGCCCAGCTAGAGTGGCATGAATCTATTCTAGTCTACTCAGAATAAGTAGCCAGGAGCCTATTCCATGTCATTGCGTTTGCTTAGCGGATGTCGAAATAACTGCTGAACAACACCATTAAAATTGTGTTGACAGGAATGGAAATCAAGAAAAGGTAAGTAAATGAAAAGAAAGAAAGAAAGAAGTAGAACTACACACCAATGGTCTCTCATATACAACCGTCTAGACATCTGCAGCATGTTATGACAACTCATTGAGAAAGGCGTACGAAAAATGACGTTTTTAAGTGCCTTAAGACAGAGACAAATTGTGTCTTTAAAATATAGCAATAAGACTTTAACGCAAGGATTACTATGGTCCATATATGCATGACTTATGAGTTTTAAAGACTCCGGGGTGAATGTGATGGTAATTTTGTATGCCTAAGACAAAACCGCCCTCTCTATTAAAACAATTATTTAAAGAGCAACTTCAAGCCACAGGGCCTTAAATTTGAGGTAAATGTCTGTTTCATGAAGAGGGATTAGCTCACTTTCCCTGGCTTCCCTCAGCACTGCCGAGTTTGGTCCGGTGATTAAACGGGTTCCATTAATTTCCCCCCGTGCAAACAAGCCTTCTGACCCCCGGATGGAACGTCAAACCAGAAATAATCTCACTGCCCACCGTTACAGGACCGAAAGTACACACAGTAGCGTACGAGCACCACTCTCTCACAGACAAGACAAGAGAACAGATGAAAAAGCAGGAAAGGCAATGAAGATGAACACTCCCGTCAGTCTGTGAAAGTCCACATTAAACAAACTTTTTTAAACCATTTTTTTTCCAGTTCACACAAACACACACACACACACACACACATACACAAAATGCCAATGAAAGAAATGAATGAAAAGGATAAAACGTGAAAAAAGTAATTAAAAAAGCTAGCTCTTTCAAGATCAAATGAAAATGTATCTGGCTGACTTAAAATGCAAGATGTCCATCCACTGCAATTATAATTTCCCTTCGCACACACACACACACACACACACACACACACACATGCTACAAACTCATTTTGAGCCACACATTGACATAAAGGTCTTTAGTGCGGGTGAAAAAAGTCTTAGCACCTGATCTGTAAATCACACAGGCTACCTCAAATGATCTCCCTTTGCACCTGTCACAGATCTCACTGACATTAAAATGTAATTACAGCAGGCCACAACTGATGAAGACCCCCTTCGAACACACGCCCGCACACACACACACACACACACACACACACACACACACACACACAGAACTCTCATGAATAGACAGACAGAAGGCAGGAGTGGAGGGGTGTGTGTGAAGGGTGAATAGAACAGAGAGATCTATTACATAAAAGAACCCCTGGCTGTGGGTGGGCGCTGCATGCCGTCTGTGATATGGCATTTCTAGTCCTGCTTGGCATGAAGCATTCTGGGAAAGGCCATTTTTTCCTTTTCTCCAGAAGGCTCGGTGAGGAGAAATAAGCGTCCACAGTGCCACCACAACCACCACCACCACCACCTCAAGGCCATCTTTTATTACTAACGACAGGTCTGCATCCCTACTGAGAAAAGTGGTTCTGAAATCATGAGAGTGGTGAAAAAAGACCAAAAAAAAAGCCGTAATGGGACTCATCTTCCTCAGTGGGCGAGGATTATGGGATGTAATTGTGGGGTTTGCCGTTATTTCTTTTTTTCTTCTTCTTCTTCTTCTTAGTCTTCTTCTACTCTACCTCCCCTTCACTTTTCTCTCTTTTCCCCTTTTTCACTGGAGGCTCACCCAAGCAAACAGCTGTGGAGACTATGACAAGATTTAAATGGGAGAAATGCAATGGCATTTATGTGCTGAAAGGCTAAGTGAGTAGAAAAAAAGAGTGATTAAAACAAAGAAAAGGGGGGTGGAGATGAAGCCGGCAGAAGCCTTCATGCATGAAATTGATGGCACTGTTTTCACTTTGGATGAGGTGAAAGAACCTGCACTTTGTAGTTAAAGAATTCATTACACCAAACATCATAGTCTGTTACTAGGACTAGACGGGTATCATGTTCTGCGCATCCCAGGCCCTAATTTTTTTGGCAGACAATGAGCAAAATGTCATGGCAAAGTACATGAATTCTGAACGATGCAAAAGCGATGTAGCACACACACTCTACCATGTGTAGCACTGCCACCCAAGATCCCACTACCATCATTTTTGCACTTCATGGTGTGCTCACTGTGTTAAATTAGCTAAATTAATTTACAGAGTTATCAATTCAGCTTTGCTTTATATTATAGCGTTGCCTGACTTCAATCACGGATACTAGGCCCCAACTGACTTGTTTCCTATGTGTTTCATTTTCAAAAACATGTCCGCTGACTCCAGAGGGGATGACGTGTTTTTGAAGTGGTACAATCCCATTTTATCCCACAAGCAGTCAGGATCAAAGCTATCCACTGGTCAGCTAGAGTCTGTAATCATGGTGCTCTACTGATATGGGATAAGGGTCAAAAACTACAAGTCCCACATGCAGCACTGCATAAACAACTCTACGGAATGTCTACAGGGTGTTCCAATGAATGATCTTGCTTTGTGGAGACCTAACCAACAACTTCTGCTGCTGCCAAACAATGCCATCTGCATGCCAATCCTCACTTACTAATTGTAAGACATGGAACTATAACTCCCATTGAGCAACAGGGCCAAAAACATACAACACCACTTGATAGTTGAAGTGACTTGGTCTATACTCACCATTGGGACTCTCTTCATCAATGGCTACAATCGTGGCTGGCGGCCCGGCCCTTGACAGCTTGCACTCTGAAATACAACCAATGGCAGCGGAGAGAGAAAAAAACAGTCAGAGCAGAAAAACACCTATCGTCTCAAATACCTCATATCACACAAGTCACGGCAAACAAGACATTTCAATTTCAGCTTCTATTATGTGAGGCTGAAAGTCTTTGGGGGAGCGCTATAAAACTTCTAGTCTAAGGGTGACTGTATCTATCACCAAAATGGACTGTAACGATCACAGGCCATGGTCGTTTCACAAGATGGCTTTTTTTTTTTTTTTTTTGTTTAATACAGCGAGCAGCAAGAAGGCAGTAACTAGCGAGGTGCTAAGGGGTTAATAGACTTGTCTACTCCATCAAGAGGACAGGAGGGGAAGGGAGGAGGGGAAATGGGGTAGGAAGGAAATAAAAGAGGGATTGGAATGAAAAGATTCACGATCTTACCCTCATACTGCCAATCTGGAGTCAGAGATAGTGTCATCAGCGTAGAGCAGGAGAGGAGAAAGACAGATGAGGGAGTGAGGGGGACAGAGAGAGAGAAGAGGAAAGACAGGAAGAACAGAGGGAAGAGAACGCAGAAATAAAAGAAAAGAAATACATTTTCCTTCAGGTGTGGCACCGATTACAGATAGCAAGTCAAATAGCAAAAAGGGCAACAGATAGAGGCAGATTAAAAGAGAAATGTGGCTTTATTTTATCGATGGCTGTTCCCCCTTCATACCATGAGCCATTGGCGATACCGTATCTACACCAGACATGACAGTAACCTCACTCTCATGACAAGCATTCCTAAGGTCTCAAATAACCTGCAGTGTATGAGGGAGCAACAACTGTGAAAACAATTGCAAACCTATGAGCCTCTGAACCCTCAGTCTTAGCTGACATCAACATAAGCCAATCATGAAGTGATTCAGTCAGTTTCTTCACTATGAACATACAGCATATTCACATGTTTGTTTAATCGAAATTCTTAAGACTGAAGATGTGCAATCTTGTCCACACACCTAAGGCTTGTTTTGAGCATGACCACCAGACCACCTCTCGAAGCGATTCTCATATTTTCACACACCAGCCCTTAGGCCATGGGGCCAATGCACCGGTAGGGAAGTAGTTAGCATCTCTGTCCTAATTACTGTGGAAGGGAATCACAATGGGCAGCACTAGAAGCACTGGCAGTAGACTGGGAGCAGCTCTGACCTGCTCTTTGGCCACAGGAGTGAATAAGAGAATCACTGAATCCCAGTGTTCCAAAGCTCTAGAAGCCTTGAACCCTTGACCCCTTTGACCAAAAAACAAATCGATAACTGGTATCAATCAGCTAATCAATTGTCAACTTAACTGTACCAGTTAAGTCTTTGAAGGTTCAGATCTTAGGGCTTAGGGGGGCATTGGAATTCATACATAGAAGGATGTGTGTGTGTGTGTGTGTGTGTGTGTGTGTGTGTGTGTGTGTGTGTGTATGGGGGGGGCTGTCTGAGCCTAGCTGATGCCCTTGTAGCCAAGTTGCCATGAAAAACAAATAGAAGACACACAGGTGGCAATATCGATGTAACCATACACCCTCTCATAGTGAAATATACTTCACTTGGACCCTGTAAGACTCTTGAGTGCTTGTCTATGAGCAAAGTCTAACACTTACTGCCCTTAGTGTGCCCACAGTCTCTCAATCATTCCCAGTATTCCACCTCTAGTCCTTCTCCCAGTGGACAGCTCTATATCTCTCCTTCTGCTCCTTCATTGCGCGCTCTCTCTCTCTCTCTCTTTCTCTCTCTTACTCTCATCTCTCTCTCTTTGTGTCTCCTGCTCATTCATAGCTTAATATCTGCATCTCTTTCTCTCTCTCTCACACACTCACTCTCTCTAACACCCAGGCAAAAACTCTCACTCTTCCCACTCTCAAGACTCCCCCCCCGCCTTCCGATCTTCCAGTACATGATCTCTCCATCTCTCTCTCTCTCTCTCTCTCTTTCTTTCTTTCTCGCAGTCTCTCTCCTCCTACTCAATCCATCTCTCTTCCCAACCTCTGTCGGCTCGCCCT
>PYXC01002284.1:375000-462500 GCA_015244755.2 Tenualosa ilisha | reverse complement strand
CACACACACACACACACACACACACACACACACACTCCTGCTCACTGACTGCCCCATGAGAAGCATGCATAATGCAACAGGGTGAGATCTCTTTCAAGCAATTATGCACCAGCAGAACTACTGAACAGCAGATGGGGGGAGGAGAGAGGGAGAGAGAAGAGAGAGAAAGAGGAGAAGAGAGGAGACGACAGAAGAATAGTGGAGAGAAGAAGAGATGAGATGAGATGAGAGAAGAGGAGAGACGGTGAGGAGAAGAAAGGGGAGAAGAAAAGAATGGCAAGGGGGGGAGATGGGAGGAGAAGTGAAGAGATGAGAGGAGAAGAAGGGAAGAGAAGAGTGGAGATGAGAGGAGAAGAAGGGAGAAGAGTAGAGATCAGAGGAGAGCAGAGAAGAGAAGAGTAGAGCTGAGAGGAGAGAAGAGGAGAAGACTGGAGATGAGAAGAGAGAAGGCGAGAGGAGAAGAGATCAGTGGAGAGGAAGGGAGAGAAGAGTGAAGAGGAGAGATGAGAGGAGAAGAGAAGATTAGAGATGAGAGAAAAAGAAGGGAGAAGAGAGAAGAGTGGAGAGGCGGGGAGAAGAGGATAAGAGTGGAGAGGAAAAGAGAGGAGAGAAGGGAAAAAGAGAGGAGAAGAGTGAAGATGAGAGGAAATGGGGGGAGAAAAGAAGATTAGAGATGAGAGGAGAAGAGAAGAGAAGAGTGCAGAGGAGGGGAGAGGAGAGGAGAAGAGTGGAGAGCAGAGGAGAGGAGAGGAGGGGAAAGGAGAGGAGGGGAGTGGAGATAAGAGGAATGGAAAGGAGACAAGGAGGAGAGACGGGAAGCAAAAGGGAGGGAGGAGACATGTGTGTGTGTGTGTGAGAGAGAGAGAGAGAGAGGGAGATAGAGAGAGATTGAGGTGAAGTGAAAGTGAGTGAATTTGGGTGTATGATGGAAGAATAAAGTATTGGGGTGAAACTTTCTGACAGAGAGCGGGAAAGATGAGGTGCAGAGGAACAGTGAAGAGGAACTGAGAGAGAGAGAGAGAGAGAGAGAGAGAGAGAGAGAGAGATGCACCAGAGAGATAGGACAGGGAGTGAAAGATGAGACAAAGACAGGCAATCACAAACGGACAGATCAGTTGAGACAAATACAGGAGATGAAAGGAGAGAAAGAGCACAGAGAACAGAGGGAGAGAATAGACAGAGACAGAGAGAGAAAGAGAAAGAAAGAGAGGGGGGGGGCAGACAGAGAGAGAGTTATAGAGACAGATAGATAGAGACTAAAGAGAATGGAGACCCTGAACACAGACACGGGCACATAAAACTCTCAAGGATCATGCGACTTCTTTGGCAAAGACTTCGCCTTCTGACCTCTGGCAAGGAAATACAGGAGAATTAATGCTACGGGGAGCCTTTCAATCAAGCGGTGTAGTGGCCAAGTGCCACTGAGTAATTCTGCCGAGGTCTTGCTGAATTTCTTAAACTGATATGACAAAGCAGTAAATTCTTTAGCTGAACTGAGGTACCAGCTTGACAAAGAGAAGCTGACTTACTGTAAAATGACGATGTATTCAAGTTCAGCACACAATCAGCAAAGCCACACTTTTCCTGACAATCCTTGTATTTTATCAGCGTAGTGTATAAATGAATCACTTGACCAAAAATCTGATTTACTGCACAATAACAATGGATTTCAAGTTCATCAAAACAAACAATTGGCTAAGATGAGCCTTTCCCAGAAACTTATTTCATCGACTTACCCAAATAAGATGGCAATTAAACACTTCTCCCAGATCAATACTGCATTAAATTCAGAAAAAAAATATATTGGGATGGCCTTCGTTCACTATTCACTTGATGAAATTACATATTGACTTTCTATGATGCAATAATAAAAAGAAACTAATCATGAGGTGCCTCATATTAACCAAAACAAAGAGCGATTGGAGGATACAGACAAAATGCACCCATCATTACCCAGCCCTCTTATACACGACCCAGCCGTGATGTACATTTCTATTATATAACCCATGTACTGTGTATGTTATGCAATGAAGTGAAGAGAAGAGGAAAACTCCCAAACCCTGGGAGAGAATGATGTCCTTTAAACAGAGGAGGAATTCACACTGGGCAAGGTGATCACAGTTCATTATGGTGGCACACATTAGCGCCTCAAAGGCCGATAAATCACGTCCGAATAAGCACACGGTAGGTCCTTCTCCCCCTTTTTATCTCTCCGGTGACTCCTTTGGAAGAGTTTTCAAGTTGGAGGGGAGGGCATCGATACATTAATTCCGCTGCAGAATATTTAACTCCATTACGACCCAGGTCAAATGCATACGCTCACCTACCCTTGACTTCACTAACGCATAGAAGCGTACAGTATGGCTCACTGGGTCCAACAAAATGTCCACCACATAAATTCAATGGATTCCTTTTAGCAGTAGGGGGTTTAGGTGTGTGTGTGTGTGTGTGTGTGTGTGTGTGTGTGTGCGCGCACTAGCTTCAAGGAAAGACGCAGAAGAGAAACCTAAAATTGAATTTCTGATCTTGCGTTTAGGGCTGGATGATTTCTTACACAGAGGGCACGGGAGGGCCAGTTTCTAGAACCTGGAGATTTCATTCTTTTCTACTTTACATTCTTTTCTATGGTTTCAAGTTTTATGACCCTGCATGCATTATGTTTAGGAAATAGATCCAGTAAGGTCCCCATTGTGTCCGTCTCTATCCGACCACTGCAGAGATACGCCTACGGGGACCAAAGCAGCCTGCGGCAGGTGGGTAATTCAGTGGTGCTGCTTCGGCTGCCACTGATACTTTCCCAAACTCCACCGGTAATCCAATGATGCTTGTGTAAGGCAAGCTACTGTTTTAGTGTTGGTATTGGTGGTCTTACCATCACCAGCCATTGAACACCTTATGGATACACAACTCAAGTTCTCCGTTCACTTTGGAAGCCTGGTCCAAGTTTTTCAAATGTGCACAGAGCTACTGCACCTAGCACAGACAGCAGTGTTATAAATTATAATGCAAGCTAAGTGCTACAGCACATGAAGCGCAAAGCTGCGCACTTCTGCAACGCACCGTGTCCGGCCTCCCCCGTAAGTCTCCAAGAGATCTCAGGATCACACACTAAGCTGAAGCTGTCATGGTTCTCGTCAATCTATCTCCGCAGCCAAGCGAGCCATTCCTGCTCTGACTGTCAGATGTCTGCTAAAGTCACAGGTAAGCACAGGTGGCAGACAAGACACTGGGAGACTAAGAGCCTCATCAAAGTCAGTAACATTTCTTAGGGCTACATCGAGTACGTTACTGAAGCATTAAGCCATGTCACATCGTAATAAATACAAGGCTGGTCTATTTTTTATTTTATTTTATTATTTTTTAAATGCTGTTGCAGAGAGGGCAAAAGCAGAGCAAGAGGCACAAACGTTCGTTAAGTTCCGTGTTCTATTTTCGCAAGCGGGAGGAGGGAAAAAATCCTGTTTCATGTAGACCAGAGTCAAGCCCTCATACGCAGATACAGATGATCATTGAAAAGTTTATATTGTGACGTTAGGTGACACTCCCACTTATGCAGACCAGATCTATTGACGTTTGCTCCCATTGTAATGTATTATGCTATCTTGGTCAGTATTCAATGATCTTTGGCTGTTGTGTCTGGTGTAGCCAGTTCCATTGACTATCATGCAAACTAATTGCTGTGGCATATGCGATGCAAACTTAACCTTTCAGTAACATACCCGTGAAGCCTCCCTGTCCATTTGATCCATCCCTGTCACTCTATCAGACATAAATCCAGCATATGGCCACACACCAGAACACAAAATCCACCTGTATTAGGGCTGGGCAACTTATCAAAAAATGAATCAAACTGACAATCGTTGCCGTCAATGATCAAGCACATGACTGCTAATCGTTGTTTATTATTACTGTTATTATTATTTATTTTGTAAACTTTTTCTTTATATTTTCTTTATATTCTGTTCTGTGTGTGTTCATGTACTGTTCCTTGAAAGCACATTACTACATGTGTTGTCATGTGATTCTGTCGATGATTTTGATTTGAAGATCTGGTCGTCCAGCTCTAATTATGATAAAAATCACGTCAATACAGAAAAATATATTGTGTATATATACATTTTTTTGCCATATCACCCAGCCCTAACCTGTAGTCACTCAACATGGCTAAATCCCAGTGTCCCTCCTTAGCCCTAAGCTCTACCTAGGCTGAACTAGCATGACTCGCCTCATCATTAGCTGTTTCTTGTCAGTTCAGTCTCAAGACTCAGGGTGAGATTCAGTATTCAGTATTCAGTACCGAGATTCAGCCATCAGCCCACCAGGTCTGGGTCTGTGGAAGATGACTTCATCATTACAATCTAATGAGTAGGTCTAATGTAGTTAATTTAAGAAAAGGGGAACCCCATACAAAATAAAATATATATCACTGCATATTCCAAATGTTCCAAAACATATGTATGTCAGCTGTGCAGGAGATATGCAGCAATATAGCAAACAGTCAAAAGCTCATTGATATTGCACAAAAAAAACATTTCATGAATAAAAATATAACTTTCAAAAAGCATGTTGAGAAAATAAAATCTAACGCAAATGTCAGTGCTTTAGGGGGTTGTACCTACCATCTGTATCTTGAGCCCAAGTACAGGCTGTGAGTAATAGGGTCCCAATGCCTATTCCCAACCATTTGAAGAGCCAAGTCCTCTGGCACATTGTCGTCAGATGTTACTGCAGCGTGCCCACCTAGGGGAGACACACACACACACACACACACACACACACACACAAACACACGGGTAGGGACAGATAGAGACATAAATAAGCGTGAGTTCTTATTAGCCATTTATTTCTTCTTTCATCTCTCTCTCTCTCTCTCTCTTTCTCTTCTCTTCATTTATCAGTGTTATTTATGTGCATACAGAATACCCCGTGGTTTTGCTCCAGACAGCCGATTGTTTTGGCAGGGAATGGTGCGTGTCTGAACATGTCAGTGGTCACTGTTCTGAGAAACAATTAACTTTCTCTGGGAAAAACAATTATGGATAAATGTTAGTCACATGGCTCTATCACTGAAGTGGCCCGGCCACTGTCTGGACTGGAACTGAAGCTGTGCGTGTGTGTGTGTGCGTGTGTGTGTGTGTGTGCGTGCGTGCGTGTGAGTGTGTGTGTGTGTGTGTGTGTGTGCGGGCGTGCGTGCGTGCATGTGAGTGTGTGTGTGTGCGTGCGTGCATGTGTGTGTGTGTGCGTGTAAGCAAAACAATGGGGGCATGAGGCATGAGAGAATGATGAACTTAAGCTCTTTCCTTGTGATATCATAAGCTGCTAATTTTGAAAGGTGCTCAAAGTGATAGCCAACATGCCTAATTGAATATTCTGAAATTAAATCTAATAAATAAATGTAATACAAAGGAATATGCAAATAGATAAAAAGTATAGGAAAAATCACAATCTGGTAGAAATTTAATTAAAACACAAAAAAACATGTCATAACAACAGGAACAAACAAAATGAGCCCCTTTCTGCAACTTATCATTGATGACAATGTGTGAATGTGTGTGTGTGCGCGGTCATGCAATTGAATTACTTTTTAATGGAAAATCTGTTGAGCTTCTCGAAAATATTTAACATGGCTGGATGTGGTTTTAACATCATTACAGAACACAGGTGCAGTGTGACAGCACTGACATCATACACTACACTTCTGACACCATTATCCATAACCGCTGTTAATAAGAGTTTTGAACATTTCATCAGTCAATTTCTGTTCGGCGAGTCAGGACATGATGTAAGTAAGTAAGTAATTTTAATTTGTATAGCACATTTAAAACCAAATTGCTTCACAGTAAAAAGACAAGAAAAATAAATAAATCAATAACATCTGTACCATCATGCAATGTACATCACGAAAAACATTAGCACCGGTGCCGTCATACAAAAACCAGACAAAGAAAAAACATTCAAGATCCCCACAATCCCCACAGAGGCTGTCGAATGCAAGTTGAAAAAGATACGTTTTAAGAAAAGATTTAAACGCAATTAAAGATGTTTCTGGTCTGACCTCAAGTGGTTCCAAAGTCGTGGGGCATGGACAATAACAGCCCTATCCCCTGTCAGTGACAGCTGTGAGCGAGGGATAGTCAGGCGTCCTTGAGATGCAGATGGTGCATTTAAGCTTAGCATGTCTACGATGTAGCTTGTAGCTTGATTATTTAAAGCTTTAACCACTTTATATTTTGTATGATTATGATTCTGTATTTTCACACTTGCCAAAATTGGAGTGATGTGGTTGTGCTTCTTAGTCCCAGTGAGGTGTCTGGCATTCTGGACCAGCTGTAGGCATGCTAAGCATGATTCACTGATTCCAGTACACAGGCCATTGCAATAGTCCAGCCTGGAGGTTATAAGATGTAACATGCTGCTAGCTAGTTATAGTTTGGAAGGCAGGGCGTGAAATTCAGCAGTCTACTGTTTTTCTGCAGTCAATGCACCCACCTACTATAACCATGTAAATCACCACAAACTGTCTGACTTCAAATGAATGCCACCACACACACCATCCCCCACCAAACCCCTTGCCCCCATGTCAGCCTCAGATTATTCTGGCTTCCCATGGTCTTGCACGAGTCCACTGAAGGTAATGGGGTTTCTGCAGATATAACCTTTGCCTTTGAAGTCACCCGGGAGCCTGATAGCATTTTCCACGTGAAGGAGATATTGCATGCTGCAGAGGGGCGAAGTCTCAACTTTGATGTCTTGGACACAGCTTAAGGGTCAACAAACCCTCTTCATTGCTTAAGTTTAAAAATGGAACAAACTGTATGCTACCCAAACTGCTGAAGGGCTTTAAAGAATAAATAAGTGCGTAAATAAATACATAAATAAATAAATAAAAGCACGACAACGTAGACCTAAAGCAACGACATGATAATACATATGTCCTTGAGTGGGCTACATGTCAGGAGCTAGCATATCCTCTCGCCAGACAGTTTAGTGTTAGTTAAGGATCAGATCAAAGCCAGCCCCATCACTGAGAAGATGTAAATCTAGTGCGTGTGCTTTGGGCTAATGATTGCTAGAAAGTTCTCCAGACACTAATGAGAGACACTGTAAGAGGCTTCTCCGCCTCTCTTAATGCTCATACTCAACTTAAAGGCTCTCCACCTGCCGTTTAGTCAGTCTACAACATGCTATGCAGAGGTACAGTACCTGAAGGGGCAGGGCTCACACACACACACACACACACACACACACACACACACACATGCCACCACTACCCCACTATAGTTTCCGCATTTGCATTGTGTACTGTATGTCTTTACATGCCTTATTTACCGTAAGTAGGTGGTAGTCCATAGAGGCCCATGCACTCAGGTTCCTGCAGGGAGAGATAAGGGTCCTGCCGCCTGGCTGCAGGCACTAGTTTAAAAACGACTGCTGGACTGCGGGACTAATTTTGTGGGTTGCAGTGTGTGAAGAGGCTGGCATGCGTGGGGGAGCAGGAGAAAGACATGGTGATTTGGACTCCCCATAAGATATAAATAGATGTGTGAAACAAAATGTAACAGTTTCTTTCCCCTTTAACTTGCAAAACAGGCAGAAGAAGGGCGGCGTAAGCAGGAATGGAAAAAAATCCTGAGACTTTGCAGCCAGGCCTTTGCAGACCAAACATGAAAAGTGCAGACAGGGAGCAAGAGTTTGGCATAAACAAAAGAGAGCAGCAATGGGTTCTAGCAGGAATGGACACAAGCAGGTACTGCAAACTCCACCCTGCATAGCCCTCTAATGTGACATTCAATCCCAATGTGGACCTCTTAGTGGGTAATTTAGGGGCGTGATAAACAAGGTTCATATTACAGCCTCCTTCAATCCCATCAGTGCTGCTACTAGTGCTATAACACTGCAGCAAATATACTGTTTATAAATATATCAGAGTACAGTAGCTATATTACAGCAGTATATCTAATATTCTCTATTGGAAGCAAATAATAGATCTATGCTTTTATATACTGTGATCTACAGTGCAGGTACCTGCAAGCAAAGTGCTGTTTCTCCACTTTTAAATAATTAAGGCAACAAAACATCCACTCTATTTATCCACTTGACTCCATTGCTGCAACTAAAAACTGCATGCACCCAAAGCTGAGACTGTTTACGTGCAATTATCGCTAATATTAAAACCATCACTATCAAGACTCTGACACAAATGGTGACACGTTTTTTTTTTTTTGCTTTTTTTTTACTAGTCAGAGTCAAATATTGCACTTAAGAGGAATGCATTGTTAGAACAATCTGCTTTTATCGGGTACGTCTCTGTTCTAATGTTGTGCTAAGAGGTATCTAAAAAAAAATTGTGGGTTCACTTGAAATACTCGTGCCTTATCTGGACAAATACTTTGTTTGGCAGCTGCAACAAAGCCAGATGAGCTTTCAAACAGGCTCATGTTATCTGACACAACGACAACAATTGGCGATGGCCATCCCGGCCACAAGAGAGATGCAATTTCAATCAGATGAGATTCAGTTGAAAGTTGTTTTCTATTCTTCTTCTTCTCTTCCCTTCTACCCCCCTCTCTCTTTCTCTCTGTCTGTCTTTTCCCCAAAGTGGCCAGAAAAAAGGGGAAGGAATCAGTCACAAGGAGAGAGGAGGAGAGATAGCTACATATGCTTTCAAGCCAACAGTCTGCCATTACATCAAAAGGCCCCTCACTCTCCAGTGATGAGCACTCCAACTTGCCAACCTCAGTGATCATTATGAACGGTCTTTGTTCTTCAAGAAACGCTCAATGTGTTGGAGAGACAAATGCAATTTCATGCCTCTCTGTACTACAGACGATTGCATATCTTTTTAAACTTAGCCCGAACAGCCTTCTTCTTATGTTGTACTAATGTCAGGGATATAAATGGACACTCCAACCCAGGGTCTTACACTCACTTAAAACTTTGCCAATCTGTCAAGAATATAGAATGGAAGATGTAATACCTTTTTACACTCACAACAAGTGACACAACATTTCTTATTTCATCCAATTGTCATGTTACCATTATTGGCAAACTGTTATTCATAATTCCTCATGCTATGACAGCTTATTAGCAACGATCGAAAGATAACATGTAAGATCACAGTACCAATACAAGTCATAGGACACTGCACTATGTTGTTATTAACCATGAGGCGTCATGATAAACAATGCTGGGAAAAGCATCAGCGACTGCATGTTTCTGACAATATCACAACAATTCTACGCCAGATATGGGGAAACATTATACCAATGGCTTTTGAATGAAGGGGAAGTTTGAAACTACACCATTGTACTTCATAGTGTGCGCACACCAGGCATACTTTAAAGAACTCGCCATGATGCCGACTGACAGCTCGCCTACCAGTGCTGATGGCTCTGATGCCATTCAGCATAGTATATTGCCTGCAAACGAGCCGACAGAGGATAGCTGATATCAGACAAGTTGGCCATATTGCTCAAATTTGCGCCAAAAACATGCATTGACGGGCCCAAGTCCAACCGAGTCCGACGATCATCCTGGTAAGTAATACCTTTTACATTACACAGTGATGTGGTCAGCAAAATGTCTATGAACCTGGATCATACGCGTAATAAGCAAGCTGATACACGCTGACGGTAAAGAACAGGGTGGTCATGATGACATGCAGGGTGGGATGATGACACTGCACTAGGCTGCAGGGTCATGAGTGTCTGAGGGCTCCTTTAATAAAGTAATGGCTCTGTGGTTGAGCCCCCCCCCCCCCCCACTTCACTCTCACTCACACGCTTACTTGCACTCTCGAAAGTAGGCAGAGGAGACAACAGAACAGGTGCATGCTGGGATCTTCTCAGAGTTCTGAGGCCACTCTTAAGCAAAGGAGGCGCGTCTCTGTCTCTCTCTCTGTGTGCGTGTGTGTGTGTGTGTGCATGTGCATTTGTGTGTGAATTTTTGTGTGCTGGCTTGTACCTGTTAACCTGATACAGGGCTTTGGCTTTGATCCTCAGATAAAATGCCAATACATGTCGCTGGGCTAGGCTAGATGTGAAAACCCATCCATGGAGGATCACAGCAAAGAAATATATGAACATCAGTTCCTTAAAATGGATAGATCACACAAGAACTGTAAATCAGAACCACAGCCTGAGAGTTATGCTTTAGCTGGGACAAGACAGTATACAAATTTAAAACTGTATCATCACATTTCATGGCATTTTTCAAATTATGATATAACATTAGAGGCACACCAGACAACTTTTTATGTTGTTCTTAGCTTAATTTATCAGCTTTGTAGTCATTTTGATGATTACATGGCTCATTACTGGGTAAATGAAGGCTCTCTTGGCTGCCCCTGGCGCTGCTACGCAGTTACAAGCTCTTGCAGTTTGACAACACGAGCTGGTGTTAAACAAAACCTAAACTGAGCGAAACCAATATAGTGTTTATTACCTTGTCAGTCAACATAACTCTTTGAAAATGATGGCTGGTTCCCATTCTTTGGCTCACAAACAAATCCACATGGATTGGTGAGAATGTATAATGTTGTTTTTTTTTTCTATCTGATTTTGAGAATTAGGAGGGGGAGCTCCAAAGGTAAAAAAAAAATGCAGACTTAAATGGCACTGCTTTACTAACAATCCCGTAACCAAGTGCTTTTTTTACTTTAACCTGAGGCCAAAAAATCAGACACTTTTTTTGATCATGTAACAACTACTGTTTTCTCGGCCAAGTTACCTCATGATAGAGTACTATCATACAGCCATGAGCAACGTTTAAAAGATATATACACAACTTGATCTTCATCCTCCTCTACAGTTTGACTTTTGGCCTATTGCCATGCTCGTTCTCATTCAACACGTGAGCTGCCCACCTTTTGGCACATGTGTAAACATATCAATAACTATTTAATCAATAGCCTAATTAGGCCTAATTAATAACACATAATGACAAATTCTTAACACGGGGATCTACTCTACTGTCTACTAACCCTAATACAAAGTCACTGACATTCACAGTGGGTAAAGCTGGTAGGTCTCCCCATCCTACATGCACTCATACATCATGTCTAGAAGGATAATGGTGGTTTTATTCACATGCAGAGCAGGGTAGCCATTCAATTGTGTTACCGACAGGTTTCCCTATGAAAAAGCTTGACTGGAAGACCACCATGGTATGTAAAGATTTCAAGGTTTCCAGAACATTTTATCCAAGCTGTGTACTGAAATGTGTTCTAAACAAGCTCCCAAAACACATAATGGAGAACCGATTCCACTGATTCTTGGGGAAAGTAATGCTGGACCTCCACACACAGAAACCTACTGTACTGATGACAAGACTGAAATTGCATCCTTATAGCCTACACAGTTTTGCTATATCAATTAAAACCATTTGCTCGATAACACTGGTTTCAAGAAGTATGTATCAAAAAGAGACAAAAAACAATGGGAGAGGGGGAAAAAAGGAAGAAAATGAATAAAATCATTTAATAACACAAAAAACAGAATGAGCCACCATCATCCTGTGTGTTACAGGCTCAGCCGAGCGAGGGGGACAGTGTGACACAAACACCCGCTCGATAATGGGCCACAATGAACCCGCTAACTCACCTAATCCATTTCAGTCTGTGGCAATTTCGACGGCCGTGGAGAGAGAGAGAAGGAGCGACGTCCGGAGGTAAAAAAAAAAACAAAAACCGGTCTGCCACTAGAATGTAAAACAATCCAGTTGGAGATAATGAAGCACATCGCAAAATGGCACGTGAGGGGAACAGAAGCCAGCAGAGATTGATTAAGTCTAATGGTAATCAACTGAACCTGACAAGGAAGGAAAAAAAATTAGCCGTGCTCTTATAACTAATGTGTAAGCGGCTCACTCTCAGCTGAAAAAAAGCAAAAAAAGCAAAAAAAGGAATGGCATGAGAGATTCAACGGAGGCTACGGCAATGAAGAATGCTTGCTTGTTTTTACATTGCTCTTTTTTTGACTTTTATGTGTTTTATTTTGTTATTTTGTCAACAAAGACACACTGTGTCATGGCAGTGAATATGAATTCTATTTATTTTGGACCACAGAGGCATTCCCAGATGTGGTTGTTTTTCATCTAAATTGGATGTCTACCAGCTATGATAAGTTATGAGCGTAGGTCTCTTTTTTCAACAAAGAGGAGGCATCTCCATATGCCTGTCTCTACGGTTGCTAAAGAGCAATACCAAGCACACCAGCTGGAAATTTCACACCACGCAAACACTGAAAAAATGCTTTGCATATCCTTATGAGATACAAATGTAGCACAAGACTATATGGTACAAGGCTAACACAGACTGTGGTAAATAACTGGATTGTCATCAACAAAATCCGTCTCTATCAACAAGCACCTTCATGTTTCCAATATACTGAGCTCATCTACTTGAAGCAATAGCAATTCAAAAGGCTATATAGCCAACCAGGCGATAAGATAACACATCACCATAAAACTCTTCTAATATCAAAGATCTATTTTAATGTTTGCTATACTTGCTGTACATGCTGTGCCACCAGAAGATTCACTAAACCAGTGCCAAACTAATGAAGGCTAATGCAAAAGTAGCATGTTGGCTAGCAGTCCTGCTCAGAGAGCCCCAGTGAGTGTCCAGGAAGTTTTTTCAACCATGTGGTTTAACATGATCTTAAACTAGATAACACAGCAGGATAAATCAATCCAGATGAAATGTGAAATCAAGTCAAGTCGAATTTATTGTCAATTTCTGCAGTACCTACAGGACATACAGAGGAACTGAAATAGTGTTCCTCCTGTGCCAATGGTGTAATATATATAAAAGTTAGTACAATAAATAGGTTAAACACACGCGCGCACACACACACACACGCACACACACACACACGCACACACACACACACACACACACACACACACACACACACTTAAGTATGTAGAAACAGAGACATTGCACAAACATGGGCAGTGACATTAGAATAAAGTGACTGGTGCCATGGTGAAAAGCCTTAAAAAAAGAAGTGCTTGCCGAGAGGACCTTTTCACCAAACAAAATGATGCCAAAAGACTCTTGTTGTAGGATTATCTCGTAGCCTGCTATGGGTAAACTTACCCACGTTTACCAATAAAACTACATGCCTGATAAACTACCCTAGAGATGAGTCAACAACCAAAGCCAAAAGATCTCATGAACCACAGAGTCACACAAGAGGCCCAAAGGAGACTGCTGGGCATCAGTGGAAACAGACTGGCACCTCGAGGATGCAACATACCTGAGAGTCGCATTTTAAAGACCATTTTAATGGTAAGAACAAAAGCAATGCCTGAACTTTTATTTTTGGTGCTAAACATCCACACACAGAAAGCAAACTTCCCAGCATAGGCCTCCGAACAGTGCTTAATTGTCAAAAAGTCTCACAATTACTGAATCTCCATACCCCCACGCCACCACCCCTAAGCCCTGAACCCTCCAAAACGTAACTGTCACAAATCAACCAATCACATCACGCCAGTCATTCTAATGTGCACACTGGCTTTTGCATGTGTGCAGTGTAAGCAAATAACATTGGCACAATTGTAGCATATGGCCTAAATATGCAAAGCTATAAGATAAACGTTACAGTCAAGATTCAATGTTCCTTTTTAGCAACTTGAAGAGGGCAATCATTTCTCACAGTGGACAATGATGCCATTTTAATACAGTTGAAGCGAAGGGCAATACTACTGCCTTTTAGAAACAAACAATCCAGCAACTTCAAGCTGGTAGCTTAAAGGACTGGGTTGTCCATAAAACAGCACTCCTATTCTGTTTCAAAACATCCATAGGCCCCACAAGCAAGTGGGAAGACCCATTTCTGTATCTGCTTTCAAAAAGAAAAAAGCATTCATTTAGTCTTGTGCTACAACTCCATTTTGAAACACACTCAACCCTTTGTGCAGCAGTAATTTAAAGCCAACATGTTTTGCTTTCCTACAGGGAGAGAAATTGAAGTGCCTACTTTAAAAGCGCATCATGTCTGGGGAAAGTGTACTTAGCAAAGCTAAACTAATATAAAGTTTGAAATGGCAATGTTGCCTCAGATGTTTATTTGTTACCGAGTCATTTGATGACTTATGCTGTTGCACTGGAGACAGCCATACAAGGTGAGTATGGGGAGAAAGTGCGAGAGTGTGTGTGTGCTTATGTGTGTGTGGTTGTGGTGTTAATGTGGGTGTCCAAAAGTGTCCTAATATACCATTTAATGGTGCTGTTGAAGCACTTTAGCATTTTGCTCCCATTACAAGGACAAACGTCATTTATTATTCCAACAGATGCCTGTAATGCTGGATTTAAGTATACATTTAGCAGTGGTACACACTCATTACAAATACTGGTAACATTTCCAGTGAAATGCAGCCTATAGCCTACTGATAAGCAACCAGGATTAAAGGAGATCGGAGTTTGCCATTCAGCAATGTGCTTGAATATGTTGGTCACATATTCCTTCTATTCAAGCAAGATACACACACAGTATCTAACTGCCTAATGTAAAATGCTACATGTTTGCATCTACCTGAGATGACGATAGACTGGAAAACATCTACAAGGCTTATGTTTGTCCTATGTGAACTTGTTTAACACTAGTGAGCCCATTTCCGAGACACAATGTTTAATCTAGAAAAGCACCCAAAGATCGCAAACCTAAAACAATGCAAAATAGGATCAGTGATACAATACAAATTCCAGACAGTGTTGTGAATCACCACCAAATGTAATGATCTGTTCCTTGTCCTAATACCCACATTGTCTGTAAATTTCATCCAAATCCGTGCAGTACTTTTTGGAGTTATTTTGCACACAGACAAACGTCGGTGAGAACATAACCTCCTTGGGGGAGGTAGCCTAATAAAACAAATGAATCATCTGCATGCCATCTGTATGGAGCACAACAGCTGATTAATTAAAACATCCTTGCAATACACAATCCAAATCAACATTTAGTAAATATTAGAAAAAAATGGCAGTTGCAGAGTGATCATTAAGTAAAGGATCAACATCTTCCTTTAATAACAGTCAAAGCAGATACAGTGTATGAAAATCACACAAAGCAACTTTCTGAGAAGTAGGAAAACTAATAAACTAATAAACTAATAAAAATAAACTAAACACATATTTTAGTTACTGAAAACATGTTTACTACCACTACCCACAGTTCTATTGCTAATCCAACAGAAAAATCTGCCACAGACGAATCATCAGGGGTCTGATATCTGCTGAGTTGCAGACAGCGCTCATATTGAGGCCAAAGACCAAATGCATCAACGGGCTCAACATTAGCAGACATCGTCTGACCGTCTGCTTGGTGTGCTGCAGCTTTTTGGAGTCAGGCTAATTAATTGAGCAAAAAAGGACTGGAGGATAGGTACTCTATGACTCACCGCTGAGTAAAACTTTCTGGATCTATAAGATGTGCCGAATTCAACAACCAGAGGGGGGGACAAAAGATGAGAAATAATAATATAATTACCCGCTCCATCATCCAGATTTCACCAGATTAATGTCCTTGTGAAAGTGCTTCCCCGTTAATCATAAGCAAGAAGCAGAGATGCTTCAAAAAACTTTGCTTGAGTGTCCCTGGGCAGTCACCCTTTTTTTGATAAAGTAAAAAAAAAAATGCTCCTTTGATTCATAACCAACCATTTGCTGCTCTTTACTTTTAAATTTAACCTCAGATGTTCTTCAAACCGTTCATTTTTCTTCAAAAGAAAATCTCTAGAACCTTTTTTTTCTTCCTTATTTCTGAGATAGAGGGCAGCAGATGTAGTGTTGTCATACATTATAAAATGTCACAAAATGGCCTAAGTATGAAAATGCCAGTTACTTCCACTGTGGCTTGACCTTCATGTCCCAAAGATGATTCTCAGATCTGAAAAGAGCCCTCTCAGAACCACCCCCCCCCCACCCGCCCCCTCCCCATTTCGTAAGCAAAACATAAGTGTGTGACAGTTTGCATTACCTTAGAGAGGTCATACATAACACAGCTGATGCTGAGCTACATGCACAAAAATACCTTAAGTGGAAAAGAGAATAAATAATAATACATCTGCGTGAAGTAAAAATTAACCTTTGCTGAAAGCAAAGCAAAGCAAAACAAAGCCAAAGCAGGGGCACAAGTCGCTGCGGAGACAATACCACACTTGGGTCAAAGTGCTTGCAAGGACCTGGGATCGGATCCGACCCATCCCACCCCGTCTCACTCCGCCTCTCTTGTTTTCTATTGCTCTTTACTGTCCAATCAAAATAAAGGCCAAATAAGCCCCCAGAATGTTCTCAAAGTAAGCAATAAGCCATGAGCGGCTTATTCATGCAGGTTTTTTGCTAACTTTAATATGGAGCAGTAATATAGAACGAAATGCGGTCTGAGCTGTGGTGTATCAGGGATTTTACAACAGCATCAAACGCGATTCAACCAATCATAAACAAGCAAACAATAGTATTTGTTCCACTGTTGCCAAATTCCATCAGACTAGTGACAACACAGTATGTTGAAGCAACAAGTTATTAGCAGAAAATACTTTTTTATGACCCTATTCAATCATGACAACACCAGAACTCAAGGCTGCATGAGAGGAGTCACGGCCAGTTTACATTGTATGAGTGGAACTGACCTTGCTGACAAGCTTGGCACGACCCTCACCAGATCGCTTTAAAAATACCCATGACAACAACACCCCCTCCCTCACCCCGTGGATTTCTCTGACCTTGGGCAGAGGCAATATTGCCACTGTTAGGTCAGCATGACCTCGAGCCTTAACTTTGCCCTATTCAAAGCCACTACTATGCTTCTTACACTAAGCTTAGACCCCTTTCGGACTCCCTGAGCACAAACAAAGCATTAACACATAAGGCAGCCAGCTAATGCAGACTTGTTTAGATAATAACCAGCTATATTATCTCCATGGACACAGGAACAGCCGTGTGTTGTCAGGTTGAGGGTAGAGGTCTTTTTTTTTCTTTGGTGTGGAGCTGATTCTGCCGACATGGCCCCTGCAGTGATTATTATGAATATACAAGCTTCAATCAACAACCATACTTGTTGCAGAGACATAAACTGTAACATTAATTCATGGCATTTTATGCAACACCATGACCAGGTAAAAACACCTGCTCAATTGGTTGATTCAGTCCAAATGGTTCAGTCCGTGGTTCCTGGAACACTTTCAAGGCTTAGAGTGATTTGAAATGCTATTCAACCATGAGCAAAGGTCTAGGACAAATCCCTGGATGAGACAGAGAAAGAGCTAGTATAGTGTTATTTAAATATTCTGTCAAATAAATTTCGTATAGCCTCTAAAGGCTGAATACGCATTTCATGTAATCTGTCACATAATACAAATAACATGGAATTTTATTTCCCTTATGAATGAGACAAAAATTCACCTTTCCATGGAACTGCCCCTACTAGTTACAGTTTTCACTGTATCAGATGTCTACCTATATTTGTACTTGTAAGTTCATTTGGATACAAGTGTACTCTAAGCTAGTCACTGTTACATAAATGCAATAAAGGTTGACTATTAGTGATGGATTGCAGCTCAAATTTAGGGCCTGGTGGATGATTCTGCAGCACCAGTGAGTTGGCACAGAAACACAAAGCTGCATCACCCACACTGCTGCATTCACTCCTGTAAGGGTCCAATCCAGTTCAGACACTTCACCCCACTCCACATCAGACAGGTCAGCCCCCTCGGTAGGCACTAGCCCACGCAAGATTGCCGCTGCCCCAGCCTGGCAGGTCAGCCATGAAAATGTCACTCATTTCAAATGACAGGATTATTGGATGGCCCTTCTTTCATCTTTTGTCTTGTCCTGTTCTGTTTTTTTTTCTTTCTCTCTCTTTCCTTCCATCCATTCACTCATTAGTTCCTATATCAGTTTCATCCACGCAGTCTTTCATTACATCTACATTTATCTTTTTTGCATCTTCCTGTCTCTGGGCAACATCCGTGCCACTTCAGCTCAGAATTGTGTTACAGTGACAAACAAGGTAGCTTTTTTGAAGAGAGGCTCTTTGTAAGGTAAATATAATCCAATACAATAAAAAACCACAAGACATCAGTAGTTGTGTAAGCTTAGTGCACAATTTACAAGCATAGGATATCACAATGAAACAGGTGGAGTCTCATCACATGAGCCATATCTCATTTACGGACAAAGACTGACGAGTGCTATCTACAGCCAGCAATGATGACCAGCAAACAGCCAAATGATATGCTGGCAATATGGCAAATGTTTCATCATCACTGACAGGTGCATGCCGCAGTCTATGATAGATCAGCCAGCAGGAAGCACAGAAATCTATCCTGCCATCATGCACTGTTATATTGAATGTGGCATGACTTAATGAAATGCTGCATTTCAGCAGTTTGGGGAATTTGAACACCACAACGCATCTCCTCTCATCTCTCTATTTGGAAGTCAATCAATTACACATGCACACACACACACACACACACACACACACACACAGTCCTACACTAACTTGAGGTTTAAGCTCCTTAAGTAACCTGAATAGGGTTTCCTTAAAGTTGACAAGAGATCTACATATCTGCCGGCAATACTGACATCACACCTATCACACGCACTTTAGGCAGGAGGATTATAATGGATTTTTCGTCTGTGAGAGTGGCCCTTGCACGGCTGGTAGTCTGAGCTGAAGGAGAATCAGAAGCCTAAGAAGCGCTCCCAACCAAACAAACAAAAGCGCGTTATGTGTTAGAAGAACTGCCGCAGGCACCGAGGTCTTGCCTCACCTTGACCTCTGGGGCACACAAGGTAATCTGTGTAAACATTCGGAAGGGTAAACATGGGGTATCTTGGCCAAAACACCAGAGGCCGCGATGCAACCGGCGACCTCATTCCTCTAACGGAGACAGTTGCCGAGGGAATTAGAGCGGCTTGGGTGCTGGGAATTAAAGAACTGCAGAACCGTGACGGGAACTCGGACATCTCACGTGTTGCCTACATACACAGCACTTGTTTTTAATGATACTAAAAGGTTACTCTAATAAGAACACTTTACAAGTGTAGGAGGGCATATGGTAAGATTCAACACAATTTAGTTAGCACTAAACAGACTCATACAGCTGAGCGCGCTGGCGACTGAGTCTGTGAGCTATAACCAATTAATTATCCACCGCTGATTAATTTAATACAATATTAATGAATACAAAAATACCTAGAACATGTGCAGCAAAAAAACGGAAAAATACACATTCAGTGCTTGAGCTCACAATATAACTGTAGTTCCCACGGCTGGATCGCAATGGTGATGTATGAGATGTGGGACTCACTCCGACGACAGGACACCGGCCAATATTTGCAGGACATACCGCAACTGCGACTGACCGGTTCTGCCACAACACTGGAACGTATCCGATCATAAGTGTCCACAGTTTAAAAGCACTGAATGTTCGCTCATACTGCATACTGAAGGCTAAAACTCATCTAACGAACCAAAAATCCAAACATCTTGAAGACTGGAATTACCGGTTTCACTACTTTCATTTAAAGCTTGATCAATCCACGAGGCAACAGATTGTCCACAGTAATTGGATGAGCCAGCACATAATCCTTCGTTCATCAAATTTTCTTTGACATCATTTAGCATGGGTTTCAAATGTGATGAAAAATGTCGTTGTACCTACTTCATTCATAATTTTATCGGATATTATCTGTGTATCATGCAAAATAAGGGGGAAACACTGCGTTCTGTTCGGACACAGTCGGTACATTCAATCAATCCACTTTTGTAACAACCGTTAGATCACTTTGTAAAATGAGAAACTGAATATCTACATGTGTATAAAATCAAACGGATATGGCAAAGGAAATCCGTTACCCTGTCACACACTAAACAAGAATACATAGACAACCTGCCAGTTTGTTACAATGATCCAATTCATCCAGTTCCCCTTCTCTCTCTTCCGGAGAGCAGAGGACTAAATTCAGCCTAACTTTGTCCCACCCGGCACTGTTCTGTGAAATGTATGCAAAAGAAATGTCTTACCATGTTATTTCCAAAGCCATGTAAATCCGTTTCCAGATAAAAACTGTTAATGCAAGGCGCAGTCCCAGATATCCGACCAGCCCTATGGAGAGCTCTGCCGCCCTCTACCAGAGAATATTCACGTTTTCGAGCGTGCAAGGAAAGCTTATGACTGACCGCTTACTGGTACTTCAGTCGTTCTGAATTTCTCGCAGTATTTATGAAATGGAACGTCCTCTACGTTCCAGGGTCCATACAATCCCCATGACAGAAGTCGATGTTCAGAAAGCAAAGGACTGTTAAATCCGCGCATGTACACCTGACGTGAAAGGGGGGTAATCTCATTACAGCGGGTGGACAGAAAAACGCAGGTTCTGTCTACACTGACTGAGGATCAGGGGCGCTGTGGCGCCAAAGACGCACGAGCGCGGACGAAATACAATCAGCTGCTCACCAGCGAGCAATTTCTGAGCCATGCCATAAAATCTCGAAATGAAAGATTGTTATGTGAATCATTGAGGAAAAACAAAAACTGAAAACCCACAATGACACCACTCTTCTCAAACCAGTACTGACTCTCAGGGTACAGCCGGCATATCGCATTGATGGTAAAGTTGATGGGGGGTGTGTGTGGGGGGGAGCAGTACTGATACAGCCCCAGGGTCTGTATTAACGGAAGGAATGCTACTAGTCCATCTGTTCAGGGAGTGGGATTACATTAAATCCATTTGAGCCAGTGTATACAGGAAACCAAGTGGATATGGCCATCAAATAACTTGTCTAAGCCTTCTGTTGTAAATACAAGAATAATTTACTAGAGTGGTACTGCTAATTAAATTGTAACTTAAAGTACTGTCTTAAATACAGTCACCAGCACTGACTGAAGCAGCCAAAGATGTCCATTGTATCCATCCAGAATATGGAATACAGGTAAAATGAACCGATGAAATCATCTCCCCCAGTGACAGATGTCATAGTTTAAGTGGTTTATGAAAATGAAAGGCTGCTTACAAACACAACTGATCATTTAAATCAGTTTAAAAACAAGACTGTCTGTTTTCCCTAGGAAAACAGATCAGCTGAGGTTACTCAACCAATCAGCTTGTTCAATTCAATTTTTGGGCAATTTTCTTCCAAACAACCTCTGAAACAATGCATCCTGTGGAACAGATGTTCACTTTTTATGCATGGACTGGGACTAATAGTTTTAATTACTCCTGAGTCGTGATTTACAATCCTCATCTGCTTTTGTGAATTAATACACTATTTTATGACTCGCTGACCTGCGCATTGTGTGGCAATGGAGGAACGTGAGATGAATTTACAAAGGCCAAGTCTCTCTTATGTTGTTGATGATGTGTTTTCCCAGACACAGTTCTGTAGCATGTATATTTGCCAGATGAAGCAGCACATTGCTCTTTCACTTCTACACACAATCTATTAGATACTAATCTGATTCCACATGCTGATTCACCATATACCTGGCTTATAATACAGCTGATTAATAGCTTTTGTTTTCGGCAGGAGCAAATAACATTTAAATTAATGCAATGCAAAATTGTTCAATCAGTCTTTCATCAGGTAGCCCTTGAAATGAAGTCAGATACAGAAGTGTAAATTAGGATGAGCTGATGTTAAACAATGCAATTGGCTTCTTAGGATAAAGCTAATGACCACGAACATGTACAGTGTAGTTTTGGCTGTGGTGTTGCAGGCCAGTGTGCTTGCTAATGTACAGCAACTACCATTGACTGTACTAATACATCTCTATCACTATAGAAGGAAATGTCATAGATGAAGATGTTTACTACTGATTTTACACACTGTATAACAGAGTTATACAACAGAGTGACAGGTTCATCAAGCACTTCTGATTTCAACGGTTAAACAGATGTGCAATGTTAGAGACAAGACTGGCAGCATATACACACTGCATGATATAGGAGACTACAGCCACATAAAACTATGGCTACAGTAGGATACACATCTGCAGCACTCCTAACAAAGCTCTACACAAATCATTGTTATTGATCAAGACTATTTTTGTATTAATTAACAAAATGCAAGTTATTACCAAGACTGAGCAATTTTCAGTGAAAGTTGCAGTTCTGCTTCATTACTTAAATGGATTATCCAGAGTGAATTAACCCATAGCTCTGTTGCCGAGTGCTGTCGATAGGTATGAGAACTTCAGAATTTGGAGCAACTAGGGATACACCGATACGATATTCGGATCAGATATGTCCCGATATGGGAAAAATAATTGGATTGGGTATCAGAAATATTTTGCAGATCCATTGGCCGATTCGTTTCCTAAAGTTAATGACTGCAACAAACCTGCTACGATACTGTGCACTACTGTGTTACTGTGAGCTCAGCTGGCTTGCAAAGAATAGAAATGGTTTAGTATATCAGCTATAGGTGCAGCTGTAAGGTAAGAAAACACAGATTTTCTATAGCTATTAAGCGCTATGCATAAAACCATCATACAGTCAAGGTCATTTAGTTTAAGTTTTAATTAACAGCCTGCAAATATTTAACTCATGTTGAGTTTGCTTGTTAGTAATGAAGAATCCTAACCTTACTCACTGAAAGGAGACCAATAATTGTATATGCAAGACACATCTCTCCTATAAGAAGATTCTGCTCAAGTTGTTTATGAATGTTTATTTCAACTAATGCAAAAGAAAACATAAACATCAGCAGCAGCCTACTGATTTCCACTAGCACTTTGCATAGAAACAATGTTTTGTTTCACTTCCGTCCTGTAACTTTAGTTTCATGCAGGAAAATTTAAAGTGACAACCACCTAATTACACCAAGGCCTCTCAACATCAAATGCAATGTAATGACATCGGTACACACTTGTTTATTTTTTAGTTACATTCCACATAACAGTTTATCTTTATGTCTTTGCTATTTTGTTCTGTTTTATCTTGTCTCAGTAAATAATACCCTGTCAGGCGAGTAGGGCAATAAAAGCCAAGGATGATACCTATCTCTTCATCCACTCAATTGGGGATACTCGATTGGTATTGGGTATCAATCTATATGCAAAATCCATGTATCGGAATCGGTATCAGAACTAAAAAAGCTGGATCGGTGCTTCCCTAGGTGTAACGTAGACCATATAGTGAAATGTTTATGTTCTCCAAAGCGACTTACAATTTTTGTCAACTATCAATTGTTCAGGGCCAGTCCCCACAACTTGAACCGACAACTTTTCAGGCTACTTGCACACTAGCCAGGTTCCTTAACCACTACGCTACCACCGCCCCTGAAATGGCAGCCAACACTAACTGATGAGGGCAAGGAATTCTCTTTCCCATATACCCGCATCTATTTGCATTAGCTACCAGTTAGCTAAACTGGTTAGCTAAATTCGGTCTATGTTGTACCAAATGCTGCCATTCTAATACCTACCGACAGCACGTGGCAGCCTCAAAGAACAGGGATATGGGCTAATTGACTCCGGATTTGTCCTTTTAGTCAGAATTGAGGGGAAAAAAGACAGACACAGAAATAGAAAATAATAATAATAAAAAAAACTTTTGGGCCAATATCAAATGACTTTAATTAAAAAAATATCCGTAAACATTAATTACAAGAGTAAATTTGTAGGTGGTTGCTGTGCAGAAAGATAAATGAAATATATATCTCGTTCATTCTAAATATGTTAAATGATTTTCTTTCCCCTGCTGAAGTGACAAAGTGCAAGCTTGCCTCAGTCTTCTAATTTGTAAAAACTAAGGGTAGCTGTAAATCAATTATAATGGATAATAACATAAATGCTAAAGCACTCAGGTGTTGCATTTTCCACACAAGCCAGCATTTGATTTCAGTGTTTCACAATGCGGCCAACGACAACAGTGCCACAAGGAAGTAAAAATGGTACTCTGTCATCCTCAAGAGTTTGAGTGGGAGAGATAAATCAAAAGATCAATGAGACAAGTTGAACAAGTGCACTCATCACAAGTTATTACCAGTTGATAAAACAGCACACCGGCATCATACACATATCATGCATCACATGAGCAACTGTTTTATATTCTCAGGGGGGATTGCTTAATTACAAGTATGTTGTTCTAGAACTCATTTTGTTCACTTCCTCAGGAATGTCTATTTTTTTACTCTGGCATTCCACTCATCTTGATATAATGGTGCTCAGTCATACATGGTGTATTTTCGCCCCTTGACATTATATGCCATTCCAAAGAGCTCCCCTCCCTATAATGGCACAGGAGCTGTCCATGGTCCTGAAGTACTATTTTTTGTGTGGCAAGGAAACAAATGCAGATGAGTTCTAAGACTGAAGCAAATCAAAGGGCCGTCATTCAATCACAGCAATACTGAGAAAAAGGAGGTGAAGTGCTCGGCACGTACCGCTTATGATTCCAATGGGAACTGTCCACGGTTCTGAAATTAGGGCCGTTTGTCTATCTGAACGTTACACAAGAGAAATGAAAGTACAAGAGCCTAAGTAGACAGAAGAATACCTCACCTCAGGCAGCAGTAACCCTGCTACAATTATTATTATTAGCTGTGGGGGACAAATAGTATCATTTGTACCACAAAATATTTTTCTACTGGCATGTATTACACACTGACACTATGCCAAAACTATCCATGTGTTTAATGGGGTACAAAATCCCATGTGCAGGTCTATCAGAAGAATCCCCCTGTCACGTTCAGAGGGTGGGTTAGGACCCAAACGCAATCAAGGCACGCAAAGTTAGAAATAATCATGAAACGTTGGTCTTCAGGACACAGAGCATTGCACGTAGCAACATGACAAAAGTCATTCTAATTTATTAAACAAATGTGGAAACCAGTGCGAGTTTGAGTGGGCGAATCATCTTATGACAACGCTCACGTGTGATTTATAAAGCTGTTTGTATGGCTCAAATATCAGTGTAAGACAGAACGGTGTTGGTAAATGTGGCGGCTGAGAAGGGCATCATTTAAATGTCACACCCAAACACATTCTCAGTTTGGAGGCCTTGCCCCTTGAATTTATGACATAAAGGTGCATAATCCATCCAAAATCAGACCCAGAGGTGGGATACATGAGGGGTATGGTGGGGTACGTGACATTCTGCTCCAGCTGAGCCAATTAATTTTGACAGGCAGCATCAAAGGAGGGCACGAGAGTGGGAAATATAAAACTTTATTTCTCAGACAGAAAGTATGAATTGCTGATATGACCCTACAGTGTGAAATAATTTCACTACAGTCATTTGTCCCTGGTGAAAATACACGATTCATGCATGTACTACTGTTGCACTTTAAAAAATAAATTATTTATCAATATGATCTGTCCCACAATCCTAGCTATATAAAGGACCCTGACAACCCCAGACTCACAGAAATGTTGGATCAATGACAACAGTAAATTAGAGGTACAATGCCTATGACAGCTATCTTGCTGGTTCAGGTCACTGTTTATAAAAGGCTGTTGACATGAGGTAACCAGTAAAATCTTCACAAACGGTACAGATTTCAGAGACACAAAGCAATAACATAATTATCATAATTTAATTCATTCACTCATTCAGTCAGTCAGTCAGTCAGTCATTCATTCATTCACAGTGCAGTTTGTTTATAGATCACAGTATGGTTAGTATCCTGCTTCAGCATGTGAAGACCAACATGCTGTGAGCCAATGTTTGAATCATAATAGCAACTTCTGGAATTTCAGTGCCAGAGCACAAGGATAATCATCTTTCTAAGGTTTGGAATCATTAGTGGATATAGTTAGATTATCTAAGGGACTTGTTGCTGAAAGAGCCCTGGAGAGCCTGCATGAAGATTTTTTTTTGTCCTTGGGAGCATCAATTTCCCTGATTGCTAGTAGAATAGCTCCCTTTAAAAAAAAATCATTGCTCAAAAGCAGCTTTCAAGAAAAGGTTCAAGAAAAAAAAACAAACAGCTTCTAAGAGAAGAGAGAAACCAGACGACTTTAACCAGAAAGACACTTACACCACAAGCATAATCAAACAAAAAAGCATATCTTTAAACTTGTCAAAAACTACACACAAAACTTCTCCCATCAATATAATGTTAATGCCATGACCCCACTGGCTTTCAAGAGATTAAATGTCGGCACTGCAAGGAAAAGCAGGGTCCCCTTATTTTGCTCAGCTCCATTTGAAAATTACAGTCGATCCTTACAGGCCTTTTTTCAGAAGCTGAATGGCTTGAACAGTAATTGTGGGTCAACAGATCAACGCTCTGACTCTGATTTCAGCAGAGCGAGATCCATTTCCCTCAACATCCCTTTAGCGCTCTCTGGCACCTTTGAGTATTAAAAAAAAAAATCCTTGAAGCAATCCATCTTGCCTCACTCCACTTACAACACCCTAGGCACAAATGCATCTCCCATCTTCATAAGAGTCTATTCTTTTATTGACCTTTATGGATCATCTACATTTTACAGTACTAAGAAACAGTCCAGCCTCAAAATATCTCATTAAATGCTTGTAATAATGCAACAATAATTTCCTATTAATCTATAGACATGAGGTTGCAGACCTTGGTTTCTCTTGGTTTACTCCTACAAGTATGCGCAAAACTTCAATCATCCCTTAAAGCCCGCCTCCCCCAACACTCACGAGACGCAGGATTTGTGTTTCATCCGCACTCTTTTCAGAAGCCGATCTCCCAGTTGACTGAAAAGAATCTCGGCAGGCCACTGCTAATTATTCCTTCACCGAGCACAGATGCAGCTTCCCCACGGGGGGATGGCTGTCTTTCTGCTCGCACACGCACACAAACACACACACACACAAACACACACAGTCTGTTTTAAAATGTCAAAGTGCCCACAATTATGTGTGAAGTCTCTGAGTTATTGCCTTGGTAGTCCCTGACAACACAGTTAAGAACTTTGGGGTAGATTTGCTTTTGATTTCAGTCTTTTATCTGGGGCTGACATCCAGCCTTGCTGTCCATTGTCATTTCAAAGTCAATAAATAACTTATATATGCCCTCCCTGGATGCTAATTGCTAATGCTAATGTATTCTAAAAAAGGAAATTAAAAACACAAAAATATATGCATGGGTGGGGGGCACAGTGGAGCAGCTGGCTACAGCACCTGTACCATTAACAAGCAGGGACCCAGTTGCACATTTTCCCAAACCACTGGTTAGCACTTATCTCTCCCCCATTCACTTTCTGTCTCTTTTCACTGTCCTATCACAATGAAGCAAAAAGCCCCCCCTTTACTGAAATTCAGTTTCAATAAAGTGCATGGATGCTAATTATACAGCCCTATGTTTATGACAATATGGAGCACAGATTTCATATAATGATTCAAGATTACCTTCATTACATCATCATACTATAATAAGCTCAAATTGGTGTTTTTTTCCATACAAAATATACAAAATACTATGTTAAGTGTTTGTTAAGTTAAGTGGTGTGTGGGTGTGTGTGTGTGTGTGTGTGTGTGTGTGTGAGGGGGGGCGTGTTGTAGTGTAAAGACTGACAGGCATAGGCTTAGGCTGTCTGTTTCCGTGTTTCTCTTTGTTTGGTGGGAAAAAAAAAACTAATGGCGCACAAATTGATGCTTTCAATTTAAGTCAACAATAATTGAATAATTTCAACTCTATTAAACATAAGTTTCAATATTATGACAACAACAGCACAAATTAAACAAAGACTTAAGAGAAGCAAAAGAAAGTAAGGAAGAAAAGATGATGAAAAGATGATAACACTTATTACATCCAAATTATTCATGTAATTATTAATTAACTTCAGGAAAACAAAACCATTTCAACAATGTGAGCATCATAAAATCCCAAATCCATAAATAAATGTGTAACTTTTATACAGCCTGCAATTCAGGGCTGTGGAAAGTCAGATTACAACACTTCCTCCATCTTCCGAGGTTCATGAGGTTTCATCTTCCATGATCCATGCTGATTTACAAAGGCTGCTCAGGGAGTCAAAGTATTTTTTGCCATTAATGGTAAAGACCAAGAATGAACAGACGGCTAAAGATTCATAAGAGGCAATTCACTCCATGTGAGATAAAGGCTTATGGGCTCAGAATAGCAGTCACAGATTTCTTTTCCTTTTCTGTGATTGTGGCATTATCTGCCATAAAAACGAATCCAAGTACCTTGCATGCCGCTCTGGGGATTCAGGTCTGAAGAGGCTTCATTTAGGAAGAAGAAACATAATTTACACACCAAGTCTTTGTGAACAAAAGTCCTAAAACTCTCGTTATCAAAGTAGCATAGCCCCTCTTTTGGTGGAGAAAGTCAACTCTCGCTACACTCGCAACGGCAAGTGCACAGAAAGAATGTGCCCTGAATTCGTAACGAAAGCTGTACGAGACTATACCAAACAAGATGAAACCAGGAGAGGGGAAGAGAAAGACAGAGAGAGAGAGAGAAAGAAACAAAGAGAAAAGTAACTTGAAAGTCATTACACGGATAGGCCGATAGGCTGGGGGAGGCAGAGGGTGATTACCACAGATTACTTCCACCTGCCAGTGTTTCCCCCACTGTAGTGCCTGAGAGACACCCAGCCCACTCCGCTGAACTTGCACTAATGAAGCTCATTACAGGTGAACTGGAAGGACACCGCCAAGGTCCTCCATTGTGTGCCTGAGCTGTGGAGGCGATAGCTCTGTGACAGACACTGTGGCAGGGAGATAGAGAGGAGAGAGAGAGAGAGAGAGAGAGAGGGAAGGGAGAGAGAGAGAGAGAGAAAGAGGGAGAGAGAGAGAAGGGTTGGGGGAGGGGGTACGAGTGGTGGTAAGGGTGGAGGTGGTAAGTAGTAGATGGTTCATATGGGGGGGTTGGTGGGTGTGTGTGTGTGTGTGTGTGTGTGTGTGTAAAGGGGTGTGTGTGTGCTCTTCTCTATTTATGGCCTGTCCTGTTGGCAAATGCAAGTGGCACCGCCTGACTGAGTCTAATTGAGACGTTGAAATAAAATGTTAATGCAGACGTTGGCCCCTTGGGAGTGTTCGAGGAGGAGACAGGAAGTGTTCAGTCAATGGCACAATGCCTCTCCGTCAGGTGTGCAGGGATAATTACAGCACAGGAAAGTGAGCACGAGTCCCACTCAAAACACATGCCCCACTTTAGCCCTGGAGTACACTACCGCACCTAAAGGACCAAGGTACTATAGCTATGTCGTTGTTAAACCCCAAGCAATTGAAAATTAAGTTGGTGCTATCCTGGACACAGATACACAGTAGCATATTAAATTTGAGCCTCTGCATGTGGAATCCAATTCCTCCAAGCCACCCAATATTGTTTACAGATAAAATAAGCCACTGCAGTATACACTAAGCATACTTGTACACTATGTAATTGAAAACAGATGCTGGATTATGAGAAGAGTGTTCTCAGGATGCAGTTTATTTCTGAGATAGTGGTCATTTTATCTCAAGAGCGGTGGAAACATCTTGTTCCTGTAAGTGGGGTAGTAATCAGCCACCAGAACAACTCTAGAGAAAAGGTGTAGAAGGTCTATTCATCATTTTTCTCAGACATATAAGAAGCTATTTCTTTTGAAAAGGAAAGGGAACTATTGATATCACAACCTCCATTTTTCCCCCTCCTCTGAAGAAGCTACTCTGTGTAGCCATTTTGTTGTTCATTGATTTATAAAAAAAATAAAATAAAAAACATGGAAGAAATCTCTAGAAAAGCAATCAAAAATCTGTAGATTAATGCAGTGCAGTGGTTAATTACATGTCATATCCATGCAAATTTCACGCATGTTTACTTCATTTGATGACAGTTAATGTAGAGCCATCATAAACATTCTGTCTCTCTCTCTCTCTCTCTCTCTCTCTCTCTCTCTCTCTCTCTCGGCCACCGGTGGTTTCACGCCAGAATAAACGCACCCTGTCCGCGAACACATAGTGACAGGAAAGCCTACCCATTACCTCAAATTGGATTGCATTTCTTTGATGTATCAGAGCACAATATTACACACACAGCAATTTCCCACGTCGCGGATATCGATGCGTCGTACAAGCGGCGTGCAAGGCTTGTGCTTGAGGGACCGTGGCGGGTCCAGACAGGACAGAGTTGGTCCAGTGACAGCTGATCATTCAGTTACAGGATGAGGCAGTCCCAGTCAGGGCGAGCAGAGCAGGAGAGAAGCTTATAGAGGGTGACACATCCTGCTTGATACACATGTATGAGCAACATGGGTACACACCATGTGCTGACATACCAACACAAACAAACACACACACACACACACACACACACACACACAGTACACACACATACACCAGGTGCAGTCTGACATACCAACACACACACACACACACACACACACACACACACACACACAAGCAGCATGAGCGCACGCACACACACACACATACACCAGGTGCAGTCTGACATACCAACACACACACACAAATGTAGCATGAGCACACGCATACACACACACACACCACACACTCACACAAAAAAGCGATATGAGCACTCATACACACACAGGTGCAGTCTGACATACCAGCACACACACACACACACAAACCAGGTGCAATCTGACACACCAACACGCATACACACACCCACACACACACAAAATCGGCCTGAACACTCATACACACACAGGTGCAGTGTGGCATACCTGCACACACACGTACACACACACACACACACATACGCACACATGAGCACACACATGTGCAGTGTGACACCCCTGCAAATACATGTGCATGCATATACACACACACGCAAACAGACACACATACACACACACACACACACACACCCCTATACAGCACATACATTTAAGCTTTATGTCACTTTGCACTTGGCTTTCCAAAACTCTAAGGGTCTTTTTAGAAAGACCTCCTCTAACACACACACACACACTCACTCACTCTCACACACTCTTTCACTTTCTCACGCACTTACACACACACACACGGCAAAGCTTGACACCAATGGCATTCTCTTTTCTGAAACACAGGCACGGTTTGGCCTCTGACAGGCCCACTGCTATTGGGGTCCATGTAAAACCAGGCAAGGCCAGAAAGCAACGCAGAAATGCCATAGTTCATTGCGGCCACCAACCATGAATAACATGATGCTTAAAAAAGTCCAAAATGTCTTCCAATATGTCTTCAACATTACTAGGGTAGGATGGATGGATGGATGACAAAAATGAAGTTAGAATTAGAATAGAATAGAAAAAAATAGAAAAAATGATAACCTGCAGGATGAGCTGTTTCTGTGTGAACCAATATAAATGCCATCTAGTCAATGGGCTTGTTTGAAATGACTGAATGGCTGGCTAAGTGACTGGCTTAAGGCAATGCATTCTGGACTTAAAATAATGACATTTTTAAACAATCTTGTCCAAACGTCGCCTTAGGCACACCATATGGTACTAAAACCACATAGGATCAAAAAAGCTTTAGCCAGATCATTCAGACACAGACAGATGATGCTGACCCAACCTCTGGGCTGAACTAAACAAAAGGTCAGCCAATGGCCATTGTTCTACTACGGGGACCAAACCGTTATAGGTATCCGTCAGCTGTTCTTGTCGATGTTGTCAGATGTCATGCCAGCCAGGCTGTAAGCCAGCCAGCCATTTCAAACAAGCCCAAAGACACCTTGGTTGGGGGTTTGAAATAAAGGATTAATTTTGTTTGTCTGTGTGTGCGTGTAAATATGTGTGTGTGTGTGTGTGTGTGTGTGTGTGTGTGTGTGTGTACATATGCGAGAGGAGGTTAGCTAACCTCATATCTTGGTGTTAAAGCTGGAATAAGGAAATGTTTATAAAGCCTATAGGTCAGTATAGGATACTGACAGGCTTGAAAGTGATATGAGGTTCATCAGTTCAGAGAGCCAAGAAAAAAAGCATAAAAACAAAATTTCAGTCTCAACTTTACTGGATAGAAAACATGAATATGCAACCCCCTACTACCCCACCACCACTGACAATTGTGTAACAGAGCTAAAACACTCTCCTAATCTTCATATTACACACCGATTCCCACTGTTCACTCCATAAAACTCAAATCCTCCTGTACGGGCACCGTGGCTTTCAAGCACTCACCTCAATCGAGCCCTTTGTGATTAAAAATCATATCTCTGCCGTTCACCGCCCTGTTGTGCGAACCTGTGGGAACCAACGATAAGACAGTGGTAAGCGTCGCTAACAATTAAATTACAATATTCTGCATGAATCAAATTGACACATTAAACCGCCGAATGAAATTGAATCACCACAGCCGCCTGCCGCACACCGTACACCGCACACCGCACCGCACACCGCACACCGTACACCGCACACCGCACACCGTACACCGCACACCGCACACCGCACACCGTACACCGCACACCGTACACCGCACACCGTACACCGCACACCGCTCACCGCACACCGCACACCGTTCTGCTGACTTGCTGTGACGCTAATAATCACGGTGTAACCTTGGAGAGCAGTGTGTGTGTGTGTGTGTGTGTGTGTGTGTGTGTGTGTGTGTGTGTGTGTGTGTGTGTGTGTGTGTGAGAGAGAGAGAGAGAGAGAGGGTATGTGTGAGAGAGTGGGTGATGTGTGTGTGTGTGTGTGTGTGTGTGTGTGTGTGAGAGAGAGAGAGAGAGAGAGGGTATGTGTGAGAGAGTGGGTGAATGAATGTGTGTGTGTGTGTGTGTGTGTGTGTGTGTGTGTGTGTGAGCTGCATAAGAGTGCAAGAATTAAAATTTGCACCCTGGTTATTTTATGATGTATCACCCCTAGTTAGGGAGTATGGCCCACTTCCTTCATTAAGCCAGGCTAACTCATGCCTGATTGGATTTATGTGCTCGCTAATAGGGCCAGTGCTAAAGCTCAGTCTTCATATTTCAATCAGACGGTGGTGTCGTAGGCCACTAATGGTTGGTGAATAAGAAACGGTGGACATTACATTGCATTTCTTCCCATGCAGGACCATTTTATTAACAGTGGCCTGAAACACGTATTAAATACATTTGTACTCCAAAGGATTAAAACGCATCATGAAAACAAATGTCACTTTCTACTCAATACAACATTTTCCCCTTAGGCTGTGATTCTCTTGCTGAATATCTATATTTCAGTCAAAGCAAATTATTAGACTCATATGAACAGCTTGAATGCCATTGGTTTTAAGGGCAACAAGTGTATCACTGAAGACACCCCAACCTATCAACCTAGAAAAACAAGTAAGAGCTAATTCTCTCTCTCTCTCTCTGTCTTCCTCTCTCACTCTGTCTCTGTTTTTGTCTGTCTCTCTGTCTCTCTTTATCTCTCTCTGTCTCTCTCTCTCTCACACACACACACTCTCTCTGTCTCTCTCTTCCTCTCTCTCTCTGTCTCCCTCTTCCACTCTTTCTCTGTGTCTGTGTCTTACTCTGTGGCTGCAGATGTGTTCATCTCAGCATTAATCAGAGACTTCCACTTATAGCGGCCCAGACAGGCTGCAGCTGACAGTGGCAGCAGCCGGAGGATGACGGGAAGAAGACCAAGCCAGCCGGCTTGCCAGTTCTGCCACCCTGGACGGCTCAGCCAATCATTCTCCTGCAGATTTCCTTGGCACAGGTGCCCAAACGTGGAGCATCTCCACGCTGGAAGGCAATGCCAGGCCAACTTGTTTTGATGCGCTTGTGTTCCAATTCACAAAGTGGGGGATTTTAGCGGATGATGTTCAGCTGTTGCTTTAATTCTGAGCAACGTTTAGTCCCTTGCTGGAAGACATTGATAAGGTGAGAATGCTAATAGATATTCCATTCATTTTAATGTTCTCCTGTTGATAAAGGGCAAGTTATATGGATAAAAAAAGTGTCTCAGATGTTTTGTTTTGTTTGTGAGCGGTTTGAAAAATATGCTTGATTCTTACTGGGGCAAAATTTTAGCTTTTAACAATGTACTGTTATAAGTTCAGTTTTTCTTCTGTTTTCAAATTTGTTCTGTTTGTGTGTTTGTGCTATTTCGTTCCTCAGATTTTTATGTTCCTGCAAAAAGTTAATGTTCCTGCAAAAACTCTGAGGTACTATTATTGCATTATTAATGAAGCGTACGAGTTTTAATGTCTTTTAATATCATTTTCCAAAAGCCCCCACAAAGACCATTGCCAACAAATCTACCCAGCCCTGCTGAGTTAAAGCCTGGCATGGGGCAGATAATGAAGCCAGGAGAGATATATGAACCTGCATCTTCCTGTTTGCCTTGCCCTTAATTACCTGTCAGCCCCTGGCAGTCCGCATTTCCATAACAAATGTCATTGATCTTCCGAGCGTTTAAACCAGCAAACAATTTGGCTGGGTCACGTAGATATTCATGACAAGACATATTTTTCTTTCTTTCTTTCTTTCTTTTTTTTTTTTGTTGTTGGCTAAATAATAATTTTATGTTGCACATTCAGACTGAAGCAAGTATTGGGAAGGTACAATGAGCACACAGTGGGGAGGTTGCATTACATGGGCGTAAGCAGGAAAAAAAGGGGAGGGGGGACTGTGGTCATTATGGGCATTGAGGCCTCCAATAAAGGGACATACTTAATAGAGCCCTTTTTATTTCCGGAGAGAGACGAGATGAGAGGACCCACCACTCCTTCTATTTAGCTGTGCTGCTGGAGCATGCCACTACAGGACTAACAATGCCACAAAGTCTTTATAATGATGCCCTGTACTTGAGGAAGTTTAATAGGAGACATTGCTGCTTGGGGGGGGGGGGATACTGTAATACAAATCATAAGTGTTGTAAAAAATGGAAGAGCCAATAATAGTAGTCATAGCAACAGCAGCAGTAGTGGTAGTGGTACTGGTAGTATTGTAGTAGAAGCAGTAGAAGTAGAAGCAGTATCAGTAGTAGTAGTAGTAGTAGTAGTAGTAGTAGTATTGGTAGCAGTAGTAAGACTAGGAGTTGTAGTTGTAGGCCTAGTAGGAGTAGGAGTAGTGGTAGTGGTATTAGTAGTATTGTAGTAGTAGTAGAAAAAGTAGAAGCAGTATCAGTAGTAGTAGCAGTAGAAGTATTGGTAGCAGTAGTAAGAGTAGGAGTTGTAGTTGTAGACCTTGTAGGAGTAGGAGTAGTGGTAGTGGTATTAGTAGTATTGTAGTAGTAGTAGTAGTAGTAGTAGAAAAAGTAGAAGCAGTATCAGTAGTAGCAGTAGTCGTAGTAGAAGAAGTAGTAGTTTTGGTAGCAGTAGTAGTACTAGTAGTAGTATTGATGGCAGTAGTAGGAGTAGGAGTAGCAGTAGGAGGCCTAGTAGGTGTAGGAGTAGTGGTAATAGCAGTAGCAGTAGTAGCAAAAGTAGTAATAGTAGTAGTAGTAGTAGCAGCAGTACTATTAGTATTAGTAGTAATGGTAGTAGTAGTAGTAATGGTAGTAGGAATAGCAGGAGTAGTAGTAGTCAGAAGTAGCAGCAGAAGTAGTAGTAGTAGCAGTAGTTGTAGTAGTAATCAGAGAGGGTAAAAGCAGAGTGAGAAGCACAAATGTTCATTAGGTTCTGTGTTCTATTTTCGCATTGGGAGGGGGGGAAATCCCCCTTTATGCAGACCAAAGTCGAGCCCTCATACGCTGATACAGATCATTGAAAAGTTTATAGTGACGTTATGTGACACTTATGCAGACCAGAACTATTCATGTTTGCCCCAATTGTAACATATTATGTTGCTCTATCTCTGTCAGTATTGAATGATCTTTGGTAGTAATGGTAGTAGAAGTAGTGGTAGTAGCAGGAGTAGTAGTAGTAGTAGTAGTAATGGTAGTAGGAGTAGTGCTTGTAACAGCAGTAGTAGTAGTAGCAATAGTAGCAGTAATGGTAGTAGGAGTAGCAGTAGTTGTAGGAAGAGTAGTAGTAGTAGTAGAATTGGTTGTAGTAGTAATGGTAGTAGGAGTAGCAGTAGTTGCAGTAGTATGAGTAGTAGTAATGGTAGTAGGAGTAGTGCTTGTAGCAGCAGTAGTAGTAGTAGGAGTAGTAGTAGTAATGGTAGTAGAAGTAGTGGTAGTAGCAGGAGTAGTAGTAGTAGTAGTAGTAGTAGTAATGGTAGTAGGAGTAGTGCTTGTAACAGCAGTAGTAGTAGTAGCAATAGTAGCAGTAATGGTAGTAGGAGTAGCAGTAGTTGTAGGAAGAGTAGTAGTAGTAGTAGAATTGGTTGTAGTAGTAATGGTAGTAGGAGTAGCAGTAGTTGCAGTAGTATGAGTAGTAGTAATGGTAGTAGGAGTAGTGCTTGTAGCAGCAGTAGTAGTAGTAGGAGTAGTAATCCCAGTTATGTAACTGATCCTCCTGTTCATCTCAGCTGGTTCAGCAGAGTAATTACACCACCATGAGGTCTTTATAATGCTGTGTTTCTTCTGATGTATTGATGAGCAAAGTATCATCAACACATTGTTGTTTAGTTGTTTTACTAGCTGTAATTGGCATTAGGGAGAAACGATAACATCATTGCCAGCATTAATTACTGAAATAACAGTAGTCATGGTTATAAAAGTAGCTGTTGTAGTGGTAGTCATAGTAATGGCAATTAGCTGTAGTTGTACATGGTAAAAGTTTCACTTTGTCAGGTCAAGTAAGCTGTGAAAGTTTCTCTCTACTTCATTCCATTTCAGCAATCCTCTGACAGAAGGGCTAAAGAGATTCAGTAAAAACAGGGAGAGAGGGGGGAGGGGGAAAGATAGACAGAGAGAGAGGAGAGGAAAGGAGTAAGAGAGAGAGAGAGAGTGAAGGAGGAAGCCTAAGACCTTGGCTCACATGAGAAGAGTGCAGGGCAGAACAACTGTCCCTTCAGGCACAAGTAAGAACTTTCCCTGATAACCCCTACCAAGATACAGATCTGACATCTGCCATTTCACATGCTCACAACTCAAACCAATTTGGCTGACTCGCCTTTGGACTGGCAAAAGCCTAGTTCGATCAGAACAGCCTTGGATAAAATTATCAGCCAAGACCTCCAGTGCGAGTGGTAAGAGAATGCCTCGACTCTCAGGGTTCACTCTCAGTGGAGTGTAGGAGGAGAGAAGGATCATGTGGAGGCTTTTGGTGTGAAGAGTGCGGGTGTGGGTGAACACCACACCAGTTAGAAAATGTCAGTGTTATTTAAATCTAAAGTAGCCTCTCTTTTTTTAGATGCAACATATCACTGTGATATATTTGAAGACTTTAGTGCATTATGGCAAACATTGGCATATGGCATTCAGTGGATACTGCCATTCAGACATGAGACCACTGGAATGAAGACATCTTTGAGACGAGACCTGTGTCAGCTTGAATATAACTGTAAAGCTAAAGAATATTCATGACCTCAATATTCATAAAGAATTATAAACACATTCATAAGGGATTATAATGCATTCGTAAAGTCTTATAACTTATGTCATTAATGTTCATAACTGTTTATACAATCTCATGACTGCACTCAAGGTATTATGATGCTATAAGCCATTACAAATTGAAGTGACACAAAGTATAATAAAGCTTCAATTTGTTAACTGTCCTTTTATATGCCAAGTTGTTCAATGCCACATAATGAGGTGTTACAAGCGCACAGTGCATACTCTAAGTAAAGTAAGATGAACACATAACTACTCATGAAAATCAGTAGGGCACCATTACAGACAATAATTAAAGTGGTATTTTTCCCAGTATCAAAGGCCAAAGAAGCTTCATAGTGCTTTGTGACACAAGTTGTAAAGCCTTATATAATGACATTATAATGCCTTATGACTACAGTCATGAGAATGTATTAGCAGTTATGAATGCTAATGTCATTAGTTATAAGGCTTTATGGATGCATTATAACCCTTTATGAATGTGTCTAAGGTGCTTTATGAATACTGGATGCATAGAAAGTGTGACTGGATAGTCTTTATGAAACATAGTTTTGTGATTTCAATTTCATGCACAACTTCTCTGCCTTGTGAAACAGTTATGAAACAACGATCGTTACCATTAACTTTGAGTTGGACAGCAACTCACAGTGATGCCTAAACCCTGAGATTTCCCAAAGACGGAGCGGACAAATCCCGCAATAATCCTCCTAATCTCGCACCATGGTGTCTGAAGCTAGACTGCTAATTGGGCCTGCCAATTCAGACGCAAATACAAATCAGAATGCTCCCTCCTGAGTGGTGCCCTTATTGTCCACCATACTGTCATTTTAGTCAGTGGAATCCATTTTGGTGACATTTTTTAGCAAAAGCTACAAATATCTTTGGCAGCATGAAATAAAGGTTGAGATACGTGTGATTTGGTTTAAAATTCAAAATCAATTCAAGCAGAAGCATAATGACAGCCTATCCTTCTCTGCTCACGCTGGCTGTCCACCATATTTTTAATGGCATTTTTAGTAATTGCTGTTCATCACAGCCTTAAAGAATGATAACAAGGCTACATTTTCAGGCTTGTTCATTAAACTTGTTTGATGAACAATGGAGAGTGCAGGGCACCTTTAAAAAAAGACAGCCATGAAGTGCCCATAGAATTTAGCATTTCCATCAATCTCCAGCCATAAACACCAGCCAGAAACAATATTATTGACCGGCTCAGCAGCACGTCGCCGTTCCATTGACGGCTATGTCATCCATGACATTTGCTGACATTAGCCAGGGCGTTTAAAAAATGAAAGAGACATTAAAGTCCCAATCACAGTGCTGATAAAGCGAGAGCACTCAGTGATCAATTGAAAGGTTAAGCCCTCTTAGCTTTCTTGCTGCTAGATAATCCCATCGATCTGTTTGCGTTTACACAGGGTCCCATAGGCTTAAAAGGAACTATCGGACCCCACATGTCCCCATGATAAACTTCTCCTGTCTGCAGCCTTTGGCTAAATCCATGCCAAAGCCATGCGCTAAAATTAGCTTAAGCAGCCACAGACCCCCTGTTGAACATTCAGTAAAGTACAGCTGACCCTTATGCAGGGAAAAGACAGTAGCGTCCCTGATACAGTCCTGGTCAGTCCTACAAGGTCCATTGATTAAAAATCCTTTAACTTTCTAGCCAATAAATGATCAACTGTAAGATCCATATGGGCCTAATCAAAAATATATATTTTTTCATGTATGTTTACAGGTTAGACATATCCATCTAAAATTGTTTACATTGTAAGCCAACATTTCATTGTTTAGCACAAAGCTCAAAACAGACAAAGTAGGTATTCATGACTTAAAACATTTATATTTTAACGCCTTAGTAAAACCGCTTTGCTGGTTTACAGATGGCAATAGCACCAACACCCTACACACAAGCATGGTTGACTAAGGTGCAGAGAAAAGAGGTGTGCATGGTAAAGTGAGTTAAGGTGTGTCGTTACAAAAACCTACAAGTTCAATCTGTAATTGGCCTTGTCCTTGAAACTTCTGAGGAATTTCATGTCTGACAGATCTTCTGCATTTTTGACATCAATGGTAGTACAGCATGTTATCATTTATGTTTTTTTCACTGTGGTAGGCATGTAAAGCAGATGTGGCAGATGTGGCTGTCACGTTCTTGCCACTGATACAGTATGATCGAGTCATGATTTACATAGTTGTCATTGTCACATAGTCTCGTTCACTAATTATTCAACCCATTTACCGACTGGGCCCTTCTTTGTGTCAATGAAATGAACACATCTAGACATCCATGACCATTCTTACTTCTGCCATTACTGCACAAAACAATGCTTGTTGAACAGAGGTGCAGTACATTCTTGTACACTGGACAGCATTAAAACAAGTGTGCAAGTTTGAATTAATTATAGAAATGTAGTAGAAATATGTAACATAAATCATTATAATCCTGGCTGTAGGTTAGCCTACATACAGTACAGTCCGCCTGTGTCAACTTGTATCAGCACAAAAGTGTTTCATGTGCTTCTCCACACCACAATGCAAAATTTAGGGAATCTTCCCCAGCTGGCAACAGACGGCATTCCTGAATTTTTGAGACGGCCTTTTTTCCGTTTTTCTTTTTTTTTTTACTAGTTTTTTTTTCTTCTTTTGGAGAGTGGCATTGGCAGAGATACAGATCTTTTTGGTCCTCTGACTGTCAACACAGCTGAGGTGAGTATTTCCTCTCTGTACCTTTGTCAATCTCTCTCTCAATTCCATTCTCTCTCTCTCTCTCTCTCTCTCTCTCTCTGTGCCTTTTTCAATCTCTCTCTTTCTCACCATCTCTGTGCCCTCTTTAGTATCTCTCTATCTCTCTCTCTTTCCCCCTTGCTCTCTCGCTACCCCACTCTCTCTATTGCTCAGACTCTACCTCTCTTCCTATCCCCCCTCTCCTTCTATCACTTTCTAGCTCTCCCTCCTTCTGTCACCCTCTCTCCCCTTTCACACACTCACTTTCTCTCATTCCTCAGACAGACATGAGCAATACATTGCCATCCCATTCAGGATGCTAGTGCCATTCATCTCAACTTTCTCCCCAGTCCCCCACCCAGAAACACACACACACACACACATATGCACACGCACACACACACACTCACAAACACACACACACACATATGCACACGCACACACACACACACTCACAAACACACACACACACCCACAAACACATGTACGCGCACACACATACTCACACATACACACGCACACACACAAATTTTCTTGTGGCTGTGACTCAGCTGGGAAAAGCTAGCCCATCTTGCACCCAACTTTATCAAATGTCACTCCACTTTCATTTTTCTTTCTCTCTCCCTCTCTCTCTCCCTCTCCCTCTCTCTCTCCCTATGGAAAGCTAGACACAAACTGTTGTTTTCTTCCTGCCTCAAGCTGATGCCGTTGCTGCCTGAGTGGCCGCCTTGATGACTAAACCAACTTATTTGAGTGAAAAGGCCAAAAAGGAAAAAAAAAACTTGTTGCACTGTGCATTAAAAGGTTACGGAACACTTCAATCAGGCTCATTCAACAACAGACGAAGTCAAAATGAGACTTTTAAAGGACAGCGTTGGATCAAACAGAGATATATTTGGTAGGCCCAGCTCATCATCAAGCGCATATTACATCCAAGTTTTAGGGGAGGCAGTATAAAAGTATAAAAAACATTGATAATTGTCTCACATTGCTTCTATAATGACTCGATTTAACTCCCAGGGTCTCTAAGACACATGGATCACAGATATTGCTTGGGTCATTGATCTTCATCCACTCTATTAAATCATGTCAGTGAGTCTGTAAAATATCCACAGGAGAGAATCATCCATTACCCTGCGCAAAGTGGACAGAGCGGCCACACGCTAAAACACTGTGAAAAGACTCACTTTCATCAGTACTGCAGCGGATAAGTTCAACAAAAGGAAAAATCCACAGGGCTTTTGTCTGAAGGAGCCTCTGAATAGCCGAAAGGAACAATGCTCTCATTTATTTCTTTCAGCTTTGAGTTTTGAAGTTCTGAATATCCAACACTGAGCGACTCTTGGAACACCATAGCCTTGTTCTCTCTCTCTCTCTCCCTCTCTCTTTCTGTTTGTGTGTGCCACTACACGTCCACTCACTCTTTCAACTCTATTTCCTCTCTCAGTCTGAAAATAACTACCAGTGCTAATGTGATAAACACTATCTTTTTTTTTTTTGCGAAAAGAACAAAGTCATTATACTTGTGTGTGTGTGTGTGTGTATGTGTGTGTGTGTGAATGCGCTTGTGTGGATGGCTTGGAAATTTCTTTTACTGGCCTGGGCAACATGTTTATCACCTAAGTGCAACTTACTACTGTGTGTACGTGTTGTGTGTGTGTGTGTGTGTGTATGTGACACTCACTCTATATGTGTGCATGGTGTGCTTATGGTGTGTGTGTATGTGACACTCACTCTATATGTGTGCATGGTGTGCTTATGGTGTGTGTCTGTGTGTGTGTGTGTATGTGACACTCGCTCTATATGTGTGCATGGTGTGCTTATGGTGTGTGTCTGTGTGTGTGTGTGTGTGTGTGTGTATGTGACACTCGCTCTATATGTGTGCATGGTGTGTTTATGGTGTGTGTGTGTGTGTGTGTTGCTGCAGCAGAGAGGCAGCATTGCCTGGCTTGCCTTCAGAACAAATCAACCATTGCCAGCCATTCAGAGATCAAAGCCTGAAGACGCTGGAGGTTCTTTCTCGGTAAATAAGGAAGCCTTTACGGCACCATGTGCAGTTGTCCTCTGATATATTTGATTAATAAAAACCCAATTACATGGTGTTTGCATAACAAACTCGCACAGATCCTTGTTCATCCTCGTCTGCATGACTGACAAGCACCTGCTTTGGACGAAAGGGGGGAATCGGATCTAAGGGGAAAAAAAGGGTTTCTTTTATCATTCTTTAGCTCCATATTAAAAAGGCCTAATTCAGCTCACAGCCCTTTTTAAACCCTATAAACAAGACATGTAGGTAAGCTGTCACTAACGCTGGTTAAGCTGAGGGATGGCATGACTGTCAGAGAAGGCTAATTTAAGTAGAAGCTAGAAGCAGTGACAAGCTAAGCTTCAATTGATTATAAGCAAAGGCCAACAAACATTGATCTCCAAGCACTTCATTATGAGCAGACTTCGGCTACATGTGCTCTCTATGCTAGCCTTACAAACGAGAAGACATACAGACTGTGACCTACAACAATATCCTTGCCAAAATCTGCAATTCAATTTCATCCCATTATAAAGCACTTTTTTCAAAGACCAACCCCCTCTCACACACACACACACACACACATGCACACATATACACACAGACCCCTCAATGTTTAATATCAAACAGGCAAAAAGTCCAACTTAGCAATCATGTTTCATGTTTGTCATCAATTAGATCAGCATCTCCGTAATCATCACCCCATCACCAGAGTGCACGCTAGCAGGTGAACAGCTAAAGATGGTTTAATTAAAAGCCACAGTTGCCATCAGTAATATCCAGAAATGGCTTTCACACCCCCTCCCAGAGCAATAAAGACTTAAATGGCATCATGCAGATTGGAACGGCTTTCATAGAGCAGTCGCTTCTTCCATAGAGAAAGGTTAATATAGAAACAAAAAAAAAAAGCTAATAAGGAACGACATAAGTATGTCTTTTGGATGGCAACCGCATGTCACCTGTACTATAACAGTAAATTTATTTGTATTCGTAGGGCTTGTGACGACTAACAGAGTCATCCACATTTCCGGAATGATGTGTGGGGTCTCTTGGGAATGCAGTCATACATTTTCTTTAACTAAAGGACTGACTCTAAATAGGCTAATAACCTGTGGAAAAAAAACTCCTTTTAAGGAAGGCAACCAAATGCTGAATACTAAATACCTGGCTTCTCTACATTTTTTCACGCTCCACTCATTCAGGAACAGTGTGCAATGTGCCCCTCAGAGCCAAGAGGTCATGGATTCATCGAGCCAGCGATTCTGCGTCATCAAGCAAGAGATACTGTTTGGTCTCTCTGACTTCAGCTTTGCAGCTTTTAAGCGTATTATAAAAAAAAAAAAAAAAAAAGATGTCTGGATAATAACGACCCTGGAGATATCCAAGTCCATATTTTACAACAAAACAACTCTGTTTTTCCCCCATATTCACACAGGGCTCTAAAGATGGAAGACAAAAAACATCAAGCCCGCATTGAAGAGGATTTACTGAGCTCCTCTGAGCCGCTGCGCGTGTTTGTCTTTCTTGTCTTTCTGTCACACATACATTTTCATGCTGTTGCTTTGGTGATTACAGTTCAGTGATCTGCAATGTAACGCACAGCTACTGTAGATTTGTTTAGAAATTAAAGTTTGTTTGTTTTTCCTTTGCAGTGTTTGCGTTAGTAAACATCAACAAGGCAACAAGGCCTGGTGTAAATTCTCTCTTGGCACAAAAGAGACATTACGACTCTGTCACTATCCGTTCCTGTGACACTGGTTCGTCTAAGTGAATGTCAAGATCATAAATAATTTCATTCCATCTTTTACAGGGTGTTACATCATTTAGTCAGGATTTTTAGGCATGGGTTGCCATCAGTTCTTTGAACAACTTCTCTGGCTCAACTGGTACAGCCACATCCACAGACTCCTGGATGCCCACAGAGAGATCATGCATTTAGGCTTTACATAAATTGTCAAGACACCTTGCCTACAAACTAGCCTATGTCACCTTGAATAAAAACTAGCCTGACTTTGCCTGGATGATGCTGTTCCTAAAGGAAAAATCTAGCAAACAAAAAGTGGTGTGTGGTGGAGGGGGTGGTGGTGATAGTGGTGTGTGCTGTGTTATCTGTTATATGTATGAGGCTGTGTATGTGGGAAACGCTTGGAGGTAGTGTATGTACACATGTTTGTGTCCTGTGAGTCGTGAATCTTTTACAACCAATGCTGCTGCCTTTTCCTCTGGAACTGAATGATGTGTGAAAAAAGAATATCTTAATAGCACAATAAAGACTCTCTATAAATAAAAAGACCTGCTGAATAAAAGATTTTTATATTGATTTTAAGTTAATTTGACAGTGGTTTAAATTGAAATTGCCAATTATGTCAGACATTGCCCATCTAATCATTACTTTGCCTTCAGCACACCACGTAAGGTGAATTTAAAAGGTATATCTGCACAGCTTTGGTGTTTCAGCACTGTGATCTTAAAATATGTGAAACACATTCAACTTCAGGGACTACTCCTGAAAACGTTCTTCTGACAAACAGAAACAAACATCTTTTTTTGGTTTCCCCCAAGATCCCCACCATTTGCCTCTCGAAAGAAAACAAAGGCGAGACGCAGACTGCGGAGGTTACTCCAGCACAGCCATCACTCCAAACACTAAAGGAGACAGAGCAGCTAATATCGCCTCTGTGTCCTGAAAGCAATAAGCCCTCTGAGCTGAAAGCAGTGCCTGACAATCCTAAAATCTGGCATATTTTACCACAGCATATCAACCTCCTCAGAGATGAGAGGGCGGACTTAGCATCCACAATGGCTGCCATAATGAAGGGCTTGAAGCCATCCCAAGTGAGAAAAAAACTAAAGACATCATGAAAGAGACGTTGTCCCGCAAGGCCCTCTCAGAGCAAGAGTCAGCCTGCAGACATGACTTGATGTGAATTTTCGTAGCATGCTGATGTGTATTTTTCAGATGTTTTTGGTTTTGAAAATAAAGAGTAAATAAGTAACCAAAGAGAAGCCAAAGTGTTGGCTTTGGACAGCAGTCAATACAAACAGCTCTGAAAGCTGCTGCAACCGATGACTAACATTTAGGGCCAGAAGTTTAAGCTCAACATAGCATACTGTCTCGAACACAACTCTATCCCTTTACATTGTCAATAGGGAAGGCAAGGCAAGGCAAGATTTGTTTATATAGCGCATTTCATACACATGGCAGCTCAATGCGCCTCACAAAGAAAGCAATGTAAAAGCAGAGACTGAGGCTATGATAGTAGATCGGTCATAGAGAAAAGTAACATTAATAAAATATAAGTATGCCTGCATCTGCTGCATTTTGTGCGCATGACCTTTTAGATTTGAGACTATATCTAAAAATTCAACTACACATCAACTTTGTTCTACAAATATGAAGACGTACGATATCCATTGTAACGGCTGAGCCAATAAAATCAAACAGGCTTTTATTAAGTGACACACTGTAGGCAGTTTATTCCCTAGCCACTGTCAGCCCTCAGAGTCTCATCACTTGGAGTCTGAACCCTTAGAGAGAGACATAAGTGTTAAGCATTTGTGAGTTCAGAACACAATCAGTAGGACAGCAGACTAGACTGACCCATCACCTTCCAATGACAAACACTACGCTCTCTTGACTCTGGTTGGGGAGTTTCTTTGTCAGTGTCACAACATTGAGTGTGTTTGTGTGTGTGTGTGTGTGTGTGTGTGTGTATGTGCTACGTGATGTGCTCCTCCATCAGTTATCCTCAGTACACTCAAACAGGCGTGTAGCCTGGTCCGGCATCCATAAATCACTCACCGACCTTTCCCAGGGAGGATGTTGGCATCACATCTGACTCATGCAGAGTGTCAGAGAATCTACTAGCCTGCTGCTTAGGAAGAAAAATGTGTGAATAAAAACTTGCAAGCCTGCCACTTCAAACTGAACACAGGCTTTGAAACGAAAATCCTAGGGGTACAAGAGAGACTTCAGGGTGTTTTTGTTCATTATTTGTGACATACTGATGCGCTGATTTTCAAGGCGCATAGAGCACAATGCCTGTCACCCAGAGAGTAGAGTGCATTCTGGGAAGGCAGGGAGGTCTGAAAGCAAACTTTTCAGCTGTTGACCATTTCTCACACACTGTATCGACCGATGTGATACACAGCAATGCTAAACAACCTCCCATTAAAAAGAAAAAAAGAATACCGTTTTCAAAGCAGGAGGACCACATTACACTTTTCCTTGTAAAGACACAGCTACTTACATCAGCCTCCTCTCTAACACACCCCACACACACACACATCCACACCCACACACTTCAAGTCCGATGAAGACTGTATTCCCAGATCTTAATAGCCCCAGTGCCACAGCACTGTTGAGATGTTACCAAAGAGAACATCTTCTTTAAAGATTCCCCGGCCTTTTGCAGCTCTGCAGCATCCTCCATCCTCCTGCACCCAATCCCCCAACGGCCTCCTCCCCAAACCATCCTCCGCTGTCATGTGTTCCAGTCCTCACCCAAACCCCTCTCAAGCACGTCTGCCACCGCCATGACATCCAAAAGTCTGGGTGAGTTGCATCAACAGCCAAACGCAGTTTCCTTCCTCCTCTCTTTTTTTTTTTTTTTTTTTTTGCAGTGCATGTTCCAGTTCACACAGAATTATTTAAAACACCTTTGCCGCCTCAAGCTGTTATTTATGGAGAGCTGGCCTGAAATCCTTGCGCAGGTAGTGAGGTTTTTGAGTGAGTGTAAAAAAGGGTGGTGGGGGTTGGCTGCTATCATGATAACAGCAAAAGAGAGAGAAGGTAAGAAGTTATAAACACAGAGCCAAGGCAGTAGAAAAGTGACACACAAAAAGCACAGGGCCAGTGACGCCTGGATGCCAAGTGATGCCAATTAGTTTCTGAGTTCAAGCAGTACAGGGAATACCTTTTGGATCTCAGGGAAAAAAGTGATATTGTTTTTTGTTTTATTTTGGAAAAAAAAATATATATATTTTTACAGAATCTTTTACAGAGTACCTTGGGGCTTTCTATTGCATTTCAAACAGCTACATTTACACATCTAACCGACACGTTTCATCCAAAATGACTTACTAGTGGGGACAAACTCAGGATCACAGATAAAAAATCTCCTCTTGTTCTAAATGTTTTTTGGTCTCGTTAGCATCCTGGCCTGCCTGTTGAATATCAAGCCTGAGGCAAAACACAGAATGTCTGCGCACTTGACATGATGACTAAACTTAAACATTTTGCACATCTAGATTCCTCCATACTCACAGTGTGTCCTTACAGCAAGTGAGGCGTGTAAACATTCATGACAGCATCAGTAAGATTACTTTATTTTCAGCTGAGAGGTCCTGACTGAATGCAACGTGAAGTAGTTCTGCATGACACAAAGAACTTTTGTCGTTCACACAGCTTCTATTTTCCTTCTGTTGCTCAAACTGCTCGGTTGGTTTGAATGGAAAACACATCAGAATAAAATGCCATATTTCGGGGTTTCATTGTGAACAGAGAACATTCAATGCTATGCAGCAGTCTGACACTCGCTTGCAGTTAGGACAAGGTCAAAGTGCAGTGGGCTTTGGATGCGGTGTTACAATCACTGCACTTCTTGGAGCAGACCATTGTTTTCCCCACTAAGTTAATATTAATTATTCATTTATAGCATTGAATTAACGAGCCACTGAAAAATCCCCACTACACCTCTGGACACAGTATAACATCTTGACATCCCTCACCACAGTAAGAGAACGCATACAGTACCTGCAAACACATATTGGTATGAATAGCTAACACTGACTTCAGAGACATTCTACATCCACTGGACCAATTACATTGGTATGGGTAAAACTGGATGTGGTTCCCACTATCCACCCAGACTTTCCAAAACGCCTTTGTCTGAGGTTTCCCATCCCTATTTCAAACCCAACATATACACACCAACATTCACAGTGCAACACTGCTATACCATATTGCCAAAAGACATCATTTATCTTGGTATTGCAAGCTTTCATCAGTGCAAAGGGATGCTGATGGTGTTTGGCTTACAAGGTTTTGCCTTTTACAGAGTTAAGTGGCTTAGACCAAAACTGATGATTCAAGCATTAAACACCATTATTCTGAGAAAAACAGGAAGAGAGAGAGAGAGAGAGTTTTCATTTTTTACAAAACAACCCCACACCATGCTAGAGAAAGCTGTGTCCATTTTTAGAGCAATAAGGGACACCATGCAACAAGTGAAACGACAGAGTCATCTTCGGGCCACAGCGTATAATTGCGTCTCATCCGTTGGCTTCAAAGCTTAAATGAAAAGCTTTTCATGTCCCCTCTTCATACGTTAGCCATGCTGCAAACTGATGAGATCATTAAAGACAGACACTCTCCCTCTGTCTGTTTCTGGTGTGCACAATTTTATATATCTTAACTTTTAAAAACTATTTTTACTATTATTTTTTTTACAACATCGTGGATTTAACACACATCAATAATGTATGGCCGCAATCTAATTTAAAATTTATAGTCTCTCTTCTAATATGTTACTGAGGATCATTTAAAGAATATAAGCACATTCCCTGCTGTACTGTGGCAATTAGTAGCCATTGCTAAAATAGGCGTCACAAATACCTAGCAATTTTATTGTGTTCTCAGGGGCTATTTACAGAGCAAAACTGCAATTGTCAAAATAATTGCAAAAATGATTACAAACCAAAATACACTCCTCAATTTTATACATATTTCCCTGCACATTCTGGATGTGTAATTGGGCTTTGAATAATGAAACACAAAATGCAGGCATAGGTTAAAACAAAGAATTTACACCATCACAGTTCCTCCACTTTCTCATTAACCAAAATCACTGCCGGAAAAATAATCTCAGAGTGAGTGAACGTCACACTTTGAAATGTAACCATTTGGACAGAGGTGAATTTAGGTCCACTGATACTTTAGGCAAAATACTATCAGCATGAGATGGGTCTGAGATCAGGGTCATTTACATAAACAAAGTGAATTACCTAATTAGCAATTATAATATGGTTTGGGGTTTTGAAATACAAGGAACATTGCTTTGCCTGAGCCCCCCTAATAACAATCGCCTGGACTTCCCAAATAACCTCACTACAAAATATACATCTCCTACAAATCTTTTCAAACTTTCTTTCACCTGTTCACACCAGAGAGGAGTCATGCTGTCTGGGTCAAAGAAAGAGAGAGAGAGAGAGAGAGAGAGAGAGAGAGAGAGACTTATTGGTCTTGATTGCTCCCAAACATACCTTAACACAGTTGTACAAGACAGTGTTCACAAAGAGCAAAGAGCTGATTGGCCAGTGTGTAATGTAATTCACACACTGTGCTTGTCTTTAGATGAGCTAAGCACTAGCAGATGGGTAAATGGCAGGGGCAGGTTGCAAGCCGGTTAGGGGGGCGGAGGGACGGGTGGTGAAGGTGAGAAGACTGGAGTATCTGTGGTCCCTATTATCCATCTGGATTAGGGCGATGCTAATTTCACTGTCCTCTCCAGAAGTCATCCATCTTCTGTGTACATGCTAGGAATAGCTATCTGGACAGCATGACTGAGGTAAAAGATAAAAACATATTTTTTGGCCCCATTTTAGACTAAATTTCACATCCTCAAGCTGAAGGACTGGCATAAAACTAAGGAACAAAAGCCAATTATGAGACAATAACTAAAATGAAGTCAGGATAGCTTCACTGTATATTAAAACACTGGTCTGCTCCTGACATTCAGTTTGTCAGCTTTTGTTGTCCATTCCTCCCTACACACCTTACAACATTCTTCCGCTGGGAGTGGGAGTAGAATGGTATTTACTCCAGAGCTTTGCTGCTCGCTGTTTATCTCCAAACGGCCTAAATAAAAGGGAGTCACAATACTGAGTCATTTTGGCAGCCTCCAGCCTTCTGCAGACCCAACACACACAAATCAGGATGCAGACACCTCCAACCAGGGACAAAAGTGCTGTTTGGGTTGTATTACCCCATTTATCTGCCCTAATCTCTATGGTTAACTCTGCTTAACCCCATCTAAGCCCAATCATAGCTCTTACCTGCTTAAGACCTCACCATCAGTTAAATGATATGGTCATGCAGTTAGCATTTCAAAATGAATTCCACGCAAAGCATCCCATGGTTTTTATGCATGGGTTTAGGAATGTCAAAGTCAGGTATGGTGGCTTTGGAATGCATGGTAGTCTAATTCAATTGTTCAATTCTCTGAGACAGAGAGAAAGAGAGAGAGAGAGTGAGAGTGAGAGAGAGAGAAAGAGGGAGAGAAATGAGCCTTCTGATACAGCATCATACCTCTCTCAAGGTTCACATTTATGTCCAGTTAGTGAGACCTTTATATACTGACATTTTGCTCATAGTTTGTCACAGAAGTATCAGATCCCAGTGTAGCAAAGTTTAGGGGCTGGAGATAAATACACCTATATGTATGTGTGGAACAAAGTCAGCAAGGTCATTGTTCATGTGTTCATTTATGCATCACAAGATTGTGAAATATCTTACAGCTGCTATTTGAACTGAAATAGCAAAAGGAAGGGTTCCTGATAACTCATAGCACACTATATCAGGTTTATGCACCTCAGACACAGTGCGCACAGTGTGTGTGCAAGCGTGTGTGTGTGTGCGTTTGTGTGTGTGTGCGTGTGTGTGTGTGCGTGTGTGTATGTCTTGCTCTGGGAAACGACAATTAATGTCTCCCTCAAAAGTCAACCATTAGGAGCATGTCACACCAGTTGGGGAAAAACACAGCCTGTTTTGTAGGTGGGAGAATTTAAGTTCCCCGTCGGCCTTCAACAGTTCAGTCATTCACCTGACAGATTACAAATGGTCTCTGCACTTTTATTTTCTGCCATCTAAACTCATGGGATATTTAGACATTTGGGGGGAAAAAGGACTATGATTTCACTCTGAGCAACAACTGACCTGCCTGAATGGCAGGTTCAAATAAAATGTAGTTTGTACTATTAATGTAGTTTTTTTGTACTCTTTTACTCTCTGAAATCTCAGCTGGTCAAAAGCAAAATGTATAATTTATATATTAGCGTTTAAGAAGCTTTTCTTCAGCAGACAAACAAACCCTCATTCCCTGTGGGTTATTTGTTTGTTTGTGAATTTGTGTGTTTGTTAACTTGCTTACGTATTTATTTGCCTTCCTGTCTGGCATCACTTTATTCGTCAGAGCCAGCATCGAAACTAATGGGCATATTCATCACTGCTTTAAAACCGCACTTTTACACTTGGTGTGATGTTGAGCAAGCACTATTCCAGACGGATCCAGACAACCCATTAGCTCCTGCTACATTCCAATCAGTGTAGGACACAAAGTTTATTCAACTACAACGACAGAATACAGAAGCATAGCCGTCAGGCTGACTCAAGATGAATAAATCCATCTGTGCAAAAAAAAAAAAAATGCAAAAAAAACTTTGTTTGCTTTGAATTAAAAATATAGGCTATGCCACAGTAGTAATAGAAAAAGTACTTTAGTCATTTATGCAAGAGTCCCTGGGAAAATATATGACGTTGTCACCTATGTGCGCTGTCACCTTTGTGTGTATGTGATAATGATAGGTCTACATCTTGTTCAATGTAAATAGCCAACAACGTAATTAATATCCATTTAATTATGGATGATGCCTTAATTTACTATAATGTCCTACATAATAAGTGACATTTTGATGAATACTGACACATACTAATTTAGTTCCAGCAGGTAGAGTAATTAACACATCCTTAAGGGAAAACATATGGGAACGCATGAACCTATGCTAGAAGGGCTTTCGATTTTCTCTGCTATCAGCTGTTGGCCCTACAGGGCCCCGGCTACCGGTGTGTCGTATTAGATTCCTATGTTCTAGACAGACTCACTTGAAAAGACTCGTTTCAACTGGCCTTGTGAAGGATCAATGTGGGGAGGGGACTATTCTTGTCCTGTGACTTAGCGGCTATGTTGGCTTTTCCTCGCTATGGGAGGGGTGTGGAGGAGGGGGTGGGGTTTGAGGTATAGCGGAGGAGTTGGGGTAGGACTTTTCTGCTCTGTCAAGCTTCGCCACTCTTGTTTGAACAACGTGGCAATGCTTTGAAAAATGATCCCTGGGATATACACGCCGTTCAACTCTGACATCTTTTATAAATCACGTCCATTTTGCTGCCGCTGCCTGATTTAAGATTTAAGCACTCACACATGCAGCTGCTACCTTGGACATTACCTCAAGTCCATCATCTCTGCTTGAATAGCCGCTGCCATGAAATATCCTTTTAATCTCACATCTTCAAGAAAACACACACACACACGCACACACACACACACACACACGTGCACACACGTGCACACACACTTGCAAGCCTAAACTGCTTTTAATATATTAACTTTAGGAAACTCTACCACATCAACAACACCATTTCCATTCACACTTTATCTAGACTCCATTCAGACCTAGACACAACAAACCAACAGTTTTGTGCTTCACTGAGCACCTTTCCAAAAGCAGCATTAATCTGCAGTAATTTTGTCTATCATTCAACACTGGGTACTGTACACAATGCCAAATGTCCTCGGTTAAAAATGTACATACAGCTTTGGAAACAGATTTTTGCATATCTCTGTTCTCTGAAGCAAACAGCTATTTTTTGAAATCTTAAACTGATGTTTTTTGTTGTTCACAACATTGCTAGTCATGATTAAAAAAAACAACTACAGAAAACAACATGGGTAAAAAAACATCAACAGAAAAAGTCCAAGAAGGAGAGGGAAAAAAAATGCTTTCGTGTTGTTCCTTTAAGCATGGCTGTCTGTATAATTATTTGCTTTATTGAACTGCACGAAACCTTGGCTGCTGTCAGAGCTGTACTGCTGATATGGCTTGGGAGAATTCCTGTCACCAAATGGAAGCTTCCGGAGCAACGGTGTATGTGTGTAGGGAATAAAACTAAACAAAACAGGGGAACAAAGAGCATTGGGATGGCTTCAAGCCTTATTAGAGAGACAATTAAGCTTTGTTTGCATATCCAGTTTTTTAATTAAATCCTTGGGTGACTGGAGAGTGGAACGAGGCACAAACGAGCAGTTGTGTTAATTGACACGACTCTGCATTTAATATTTATTTTCCTCCTTCGATGCCCAATCAATGCAATGTTTGAAAAACAGCATGTGAAAATTTAATAAATTTGAAGCACCATCTCAAAGTTTGCAGAGCACTTTGGGAATTTAAAGCAGCTGACTCATTGTTTTGAGTCTTTTTTTTGTTTGAAAAGTTTGAAGACTCATTTTTAATTGCAAGATGGTCTTAGATAATGGCGTTGATATATTTTGCACACTATGATTTAGATTTTTTGTTGATGGACTTGATTCTTATAGTGTAATTTGAACTTTCAGTAATAAGTTATTGATCCTTGCAATCCTCATATAATGGCAACAATATTTTCTGTGCAATTAAAGGGGGAAAACATTCTTATGAGATTCTATCTTATTTCATGTTTGATTTTATCTGCCATCAATCTTTTGTCATTGTAATGTCTTTTACCAAGCATCCTGTGTCCTATATGTTATTACTATCTTGTTTTACAACAATTTTATTTCTTGTTTGACTGTACAGCATCCTTGAGTAACTAAATAATAATAATAATTATTATTATTATTATTATTGTTGTTGTTGTTGTTGTTGTTATTAATGTTGTTGTTATTGTAATTAATTATTATTTTATTTCTAGTGCAGTGCCCATACAAATAATGTATACCAGGTAAACAGCTAGCACAGGTATATGTGCCCAGGTAGGTCCAGGTAAAGTCTGTGATGATATGGGCTGGATTTAGGCCCATGCAGTTAGAAGATGCACTTGTTTATTGAAGGCTACAAAGACAAGCTAAAGAAAGTAGCTATAGCTGTAGGTAACCATGTTTGAGTTTCAGGTAAAGAAACGTGGTGCATTTTAAGATGCACTGCAGGGCCTGCCTTGTTTGTGTCTTTGTTGCTAAATGATTAAATGCACACAAACTGTAGAGGCCACAGAGACCATGTCTGTGTGATAGAGCTGAGAATCTTTTTTAGGCTAATGTTTCTTGTCCTACTTAACGTCCAGATACTCCAGACATGTTGGCACACTGCAAAATCTGCAAACTTCAAACGATGTGTATATATTGTTGAGGTGAGACATCTTAATTTCTTTGAATGGCAGGCAAAGAGGTGAAATTTGACAGCGAAGTCCAGAATGAGGGCGGTGGTAGTGTAGCGGTTAAGGAACCTGGCTAGCGTGTAAGTAGCCTGAAAAAGTTGTAGGTTCGAATCCCAGCTGCCACCGTTGTGCCCCTGAGCAAGGCACTTAACCCTTAGTTGCTCTAGGGGAGACAGGCCCTGAACAATTGATAGATGACAAAAATGTAAGTCACTTTGGATAAAAGCGTCTGCTAAATGCATAAATGAGAATGGGCTTCTTTCGCTACACTGGTTCAGTACTGCACCGGGAGGAGGAGTGACTACCACTGTTAGAGTGGCAGAAGGCTACTTCGATTCGTTTAACAACATCTTTAGTATTTTTTGACCAGAAAACAACAAACTTGGCACAGCACTCATACATGCCATTAGCAAGACCAAATTTGAGGTCAGTCAGATAAGTGGTTCAAGAGTTATGCATGGAACAGACAGACAGATTGACACACAACACACAGACGCTCCTCGCATTTACAGATAGATAGATTATAAAACATCCTGTTTAGCCAAGATAGCAATATGTAGCAATATGTATGTACCGGGAGGAGGAGTGACTACCACTGTTAGAGTGGCAGAAGGCTACTTCGATTCGTTTAACAACATCTTTAGTATTTTTTGACCAGAAAACAACAAACTTGGCACAGCACTCATACATGCCATTAGCAAGACCAAATTTGAGGTCAGTCAGATAAGTGGTTCAAGAGTTATGCATGGAACAGACAGACAGATTGACACACAACACACAGACGCTCCTCGCATTTACAGATAGATAGATTATAAAACATCCTGTTTAGCCAAGATAGCAATATGTATTCTCTTCTTCTTACAAGAGCCCCATTTTATGCTGAAACTGAGACTGTGTTAAGTAACTTCCATATGTCCTGAAAGCCAAGTCTATGTTGTACCAAAATATATTTTCCTACCAACAGCACTCAGTGACCTCAAACAACAGTGCTATGCGTTTACTGCTCCAGAATTTTCCTTCAAAACCTTTCGTCCGCAGGATGATATTTTTTTAGCAATGTTTATACCCCCAACCTACCAACACACATCTGTAATTCAGTAGTTTAAGGGAAGAAGCTGTAGCTCTAAAGAAGACTTGATACCTTAGAACTTAAACCCTTCCAAAGGTGACTCACTTTGCAACCTGGGGCCCATTCAGTGATGCAAGGCAGACCAGGCCAACTGCTAAAGGCCTAACAGCAAGCCATCTAACTTTTTGTGTAGCAAAGGGAGACAGCAGTCACCCCATCGGCCTCTAAGTCTACGGGGCAATGAGTCTGAAAATGGCAAGGAGTCAGGCTCATTGGTATGCCAGTCAGTCCACATATTTAACTGTAGTGGCGGCATTCCATCATACTTGCCTCTTAGTCAAAACATTCAGGACACAGACAGGTAGAGGTGTAGTAACTGGAAGAAAGATGCGTTCATCTTATGTCTCGATGCTGGTTTGGTATTTTGATTAGCTGAAAAACTCTGTTAAACACTGCTGCACAATAGTATTACCACTCTAGCAGAGTAAATGCAAGTACGTCTTGTTTTCTTCATCTGTGGTCTTGTGACAGTCACTACCCTACCTTGAGAAAGTTCAATACTGTAAAATACACTGGAAAAATGAGTAAGTACACTTAAAATTCGTAACACCATCTTGTAAAATCAGGTACTACTAAGCCTCCATATCTTATTATGACATGATGGTGTTAAGCTGACATAAATGTGTTAATTTTTTCGAATTATTTTTAATATTTTTTAATTGCGGTCTTTGACGCTGTTCTATGCTGCATACAAGTTTAACTTTAAGTCTCAATATCTAATTCATCTAACTCTTATTCATAATTGAACTGAGGTCCTTTCACAAACATGAACTCAAGGCCTGTCATGGCAACAGGTTGCATATCAACAGTGTCTCCCATAATGCTATTCTCATCGAGCATTATTGTGCAATGATTTTGTCCATCTTCTCATGCAGGTCTGAAAAAAAAAGATCCTGTGATAAGACATAACAAAACAAAGGGGAGTGGGGGGGGGGGGGCACTAATCTAAAAGGGGCATTATTTCTCTCCAGTAACAAAAAACAAAGACAAAACTTAAGTGCCCTAAACTATCACGTACCAAATTGTTTCATTTAAATCGGCACTGCAATTTCAACGCTGCCAGTGCCTTAATTGACTGGTTGACAAAACATTTTGCAGCCTCTCGGCTATCATGGACCAAGCATCCTCCAAATGGCTTCCTATCCAGAGTATTTATGAACTCTTTCAAGGTGAAAAATGAAGCTTCTAAAACATCTTTAAGCAGACAAACAAGTCAATCTCATAGTTGCACAAATATCACATACAATTCCACACTATCAAATGTCAAACTGCAATAAAGTCCCTATGCATTCACAATGACAATCTACTCGGCTTGTTCCCCAACCAAAAAACAAACACTACATTCTTATGTACTTTGCAAAGAATTGAAATTGTCAGCTGTTCTCTCAACCGCACCCCATGCAATGTCATAAAGCCATTGAATGAGCTATTGGCCATTCAAGTCGCACTGTGTGCGAACTAATGGCAAGGCATGTCTGATTACTGTGTATATTTTTCACTCTGCAGTGCCATTGTTGGGATTCAGAGCACATAGACGCAACAGAAGCCTCGTTCTCGTAGACGGGGAGGAGGCCAGGATGAAGTTTGCTCTTCACAGCGAGCAAGCCCACCCATGCTGAGCGCTGCAATGCAAATTTGAGGAAGACGTGAATCGAGATGCAACAAAATGAAACACATCAGTCTACCAGCCTCTCCACCCCACCCATTTTCTTACTCTACCCTACCCTATTAGAAAAAAAACCCACCAGAATTAAGAGCAGAGGTGCTTCAACATAACATGCCAAGGGGTGTGTGTGGGGTGTGTGTGTGTGTGGGGGGGGGGGGGGGGGCAATCTTGGTCTCAAACAGAGTGGAATACTTTGAGAGTGGCATTTCTTGATTAACTCAACATAGATTATTTAATTGTGGCACAACCATGTCCAGTTTAATTTGGCTTTGATACAGTGAGTTAAACTAACCCCAAGCACAATTAACTGTAATATGACAACTGATATTACACAACAGACACAAACACAAATGCTACATAAGAGAATTATATGCATGGGGCACATGAGAACAATATTTATGATAATCTCACTGGAGTTACTACTGACTTACAGCATTTGTCACATGCATAGTTGTAGGCAACATGTGCAATAGCAGAGACACGAAAGACGCATAATCTATGCAGGACAAGGCAGATAAAAACAACATGTGAAGGTGAAAACTCCCATGGGACAAGGATCTCCCAAGGGATCCTTGTCTTCAGCTCCAACTGTGTTGCCTACAGTATATAATGCCATGTGAGGTCAGCTGACCATTTCCTGCAGATCTGACTCTTCATCACCCATGCAATCCCTGCTAACCCAGGGACCTTTACCAACTGTGCACCGTTAATAGAAATTTCTGGATAACTAAACTGTACCAATCAGATGAGGACCAGCATATGGAAACAGGAAATGAATAGCTAAAGCGGTGGAAATCAGGCTTTAATTCAAAGATTCTGAAAACAAGGACGTGCACCTTGATGATATCAGCGCAATTGAGCACATAAGGTGGGATGTCAATTTAATGTTTGCAAACCAAAGAATATGAACCAGTGCTGATCATTTTCGAAGAGAGTGTTGACTAACAAGATAAAACACGCGGTTTCATTCAGTTTCGGTTTTGTTTAACACCGGATGGTGTTAAGTGCCTGTAAGTGCACTTATCAGCACCACTGGTGGCCCAGAGAGCCTTCATTCACCCCATAATGTACTATTTAACCATCAAATTTACTACAAAGCTGGTAATTTAACCTAAAAACAGCATAAAATGTTGCTTGGTGTTCACAAACCACTATTTATCAACGAAAAGGTCTCACATCTTAGTGGCAATCCAACACTTTGCAAGGCCTTTTCACAACCCATGTACTCACTGGAGTTCACCAACAGACAACTACTTTCTGCTCCCTTTAGCCAATCAATTTCCAGCATTGAACAATGACCACAAGTTAATTGAGACATCCTCTCAAATATATTTGAATGGATTTTCTCCCTCCATTAGCTCTCTGAGAGCCTTATTTTTTTCCAAGGGCTCAAGTGCAATTGTGGAAATTAATTAAGCCGAATACCGATGCTGTATTATGTTGAGTCAATACAAGAACTAGCGCTGATGGGGATTTGAACACTACCTCAGGGTGGAACGATCAACAGAGGTAAAGTGTGGCTGGCTGATTTAAGTTGACAGAACTCGTGTTTTGCCGAATGCAAAATAGGATAAAATATCAATATTTAATTTCAAGACTTCTAAGTCCAAAGAGGATTTCATTTTGCTGAAAAATTTTGTGATCCAGGATAGAGGGGAAATGCAGAAACAACTATCTGCTATGACATAAAAAGGGTATATTTCCATCACACTCCAACAAGACCCAATCCATGTATAACAAGAAATGCAGCGCTTGCTCCTTTTTGACACCGATGGGAACATCCTTCAACTGCTCTTGAGCTCTGTTACTGAGCTTCACGGCAAGATCAAAACCCAGTCTCATCAGATCACACCTCTTACCAAGCTGGAGTTCACTCACATTCGCACTACCATCTGCATACTTACATAAAGAAAGCTCTGTCTGAGATGTGGTTGAATGCATTAATAAATGGCATGTATTTCCCAAACGTCACATCTTTGATACACATAGCACGCATCAAAAAGTAAATATTAGCTGTTTTTGGTTGGTCTCATGACAGAGAAGGCTTAACATAAGACACGTGTCATTACCCCAGAGGACATTCACTTCACACAAAAAGAAAAGAAAGCTACAACTGGTTACATGCCATGAAATTACAGACTTTTTTGCAACAAGAGGTCATGATGAAAGTAAAGGCAGGGAATGCCTAAGATTCTTTGTCAAAACCCTACATGCTTTTCTGTCTTCTTGCCTCTCTTAAGGGAAACAGTTTTACTGTACAGCCACCCTCCTACCTGGATTTTGACAGCTTGCTTTTAGATAGGTTTGACAGCCCTGAGCATCAAATTAAGCATGCATAATGGTAGCTGGCTCATTGATAGCTGCACAGTGTGTATATTAGTAACCCTCCCCGTTTGCCTCCCTGTCTGTGGTGCTGCAAAGTTGCTCGTTTGAGTCTCTGCAAGTGCAGGGTTAAGTAGTGTGACACAACGCAGGTTACACACACACACAAGGTACTTGTTTGTCCTCATCGTTATAGATTAACACCTTAACTCCTACAATATGAACTAAGAGCATATCGAATCATTGTCATTGCAAACAAGTCTAGCTTGATTTGCACCAAGGTCATTAAGAATCCATTGAGTCTTACAGAGCACTAGAGAGCCGTGTTGACTGTGGACAGGCAATGCCAGAGTGTATCTTTTCTATATGTATACAGTAGGCCTATACATAACATGTCTTTTAACTCTTAGGAAGTTCTGTACAGCTATATAGCTATGTTCCATACAAACAGCATGAATGACACAGTACAGTCAGTGTTGCGTCCACCTACAGCATGTTCAGTGCCTAAGGCCATGATGCTGGAAGAGCCTGTTGGAACACTTCAGCTCGGTCGTCCACCCAGCATTCAGCTTTCAGGACACATTCGGCTTTGTCTTCCCGAGCAGATGGTTTGCGTTTGATCCAGAAGCCGTAAAAAATCCACCGAAACCTAGTTTGCCATTTTGTCCAGAAACACATCCAAATCAATGCAATTTCCAATTTGGAGTCACAGCCAAAACGTTGCCTCTCAGGCTATTCAACATAAGGAGAACAATGAGACACAAAGAGAGAGAGAGAGAGAGAGAGAGAGAGAGAGAGAGAGGGAGAAGAGAGAGAATCAGCAGTTGGTTGACCAAGTGTTTAGCTACTGCACCCTGGGTGCAATGAATTCAACTCACCATGTTTTCCCTGGTTGCAGTTACTGATCAATAATAAGCTGTTAAGAATAGTCTCTTGATTTTGCATTAGCAATTCTAAACAGCATCTGCCTGAGAAATACTAACAGAAACGTGTACTTGCCCTTGAAAACATGGATCAAATGTTAGAAATATGTCAATGGCATTTTAAGTCATTATTTGTTTCTCAAGTGAACCTGCATTTAGTAAGGAATGAATATTAGTTTTACTCTACAGTACAGTATTAATACTATGCTTTCTTGCTTACAACAGAATCAAATGAAGTGTTTATACCAAAGGATTTAAATGGTTTCGCAACATTCAAAATGAGAGCACATGCATGATTGTGACGGCTGCTTGATACCGAACTAGTGTCCTGTACTGAGGTGCTACATTTTGCATATCATTCCAGCGCACTGTAAGTCAACGAAGAACCTAATGCAAAGCAGAAACCGTTGGCTGACGTGTTATAAATAGTCGACGACATATAATTATGTAGACTGTTTCTAGTAGTTTAATGCTTCACTGTAATCCTCACTGTAATGGTTTGCAATGCACTCAGCAACCAAAACACACACGTTTCCTTTATTCCAAAACTGTCAAAGGATTTTATTTTTATATCAAAGATTGTACCTCAGATTACGAATCCATTCTCGACACAGGCTATGAATCAGACACGATAATAGAAATTTCCTATGGGGAACGAAAGGCGTAAGAGTCTACCCAAACGGGCAATTGCATTTACTGTGATCCAAGTAGGCTATTCCTGCTGAAAACTCAGTGGTGGGGCTGCTGTTGTATTGGTGTTTCATTTCGGTACGGTAATTGGCTATGATGCAGGCAACTTCACAATTTAAAGGCACTTACCTGTACCTGTTTTCCATAAGCGTTATCATCTGTTCAATTCAAGGAAACAAGGATGGACTTTTGAAGTTTGAATATTCCTTGTGTAGGCTATGTTACTGTTACGACACGAGCCGGAAAAAACGCCTTCTCTCAAACTTGGCACTGAGCTTTGGATGACACTTAAATTTCACTCATGAGTCTCTCGCTGAGTGCAGGAACAGCCGACCACTTGCAAACTCTTGAACTGAGGAGACGCTGTTGGATGTAGCCTATGGCTCGCAATACGAAACAAGTTGCAGGGAATTCCACACTATAGTACATTCACTGCAAAGAACATCATTCAAAACAGTCGGAGATGTTTAACAACCCCGCTCCCGCTTCTATCGCAGTTCTGCAGACTGCGGTTCGCACGGACTTGAGAAAGGTGCGAATTCGCAGACCGTTTGAGTGAGGGATCGGTTATATATCTGAGCCATGTTTCTTGTGCTCCAGCGCCACCCTGGCGGAGTTTATTCTACCGACCGATGATATACATTGCATCCATACTGGAACAGAGAACAAACTCAGTACCCCTAACCATGCGTAATGTTTCAATTTAATAGTCTGCGACATAATATACATGTAAATCTGGATCCAGTATCCAATGAGGCTGTTCCGCGCATTCAGCATAGGTCTTTTGTTTATTGTTCACCATCCAATTCCAGACTAGTGGTAATATGTCTTCAAGGTATGGAGGCTTGGCTTGTAACGTGGGCCACTCAAATTAGATACAGCGGTTCCAGATGCTTTACAAACTCCGTGAAATATGTTGCTGCTGTTTTTTGTAACCTAGGCATGCTAATAACCAATTCTGATATACATTGTAGCAATATTATTCCTGACCAACATCAAGTAGGCTACTTAATGTTAAGAGATTGCATATTGTGTGAGGATTGCGGTTCCCATTGTGTGTGTGTGTGTGTGTGTGTGAGAGAGAGAGAGAGAGAGACTAGTCAGTCAAACGCACATTGAGTGGTTCAGGTGGAAAATTTACAAAATTGCTAAATTCAATCCGATTGGGAGAAAAACTGTGCATGTAAACCCATTCATTGACTAAGAGTCATTGTTAAAGGAGAAACCTGGTGTGATTCAATCAACAGCCCAGTTGTTTGAGGTTTAGTGCTGTCTGTGGGGGAATAAAAACACAAGAACACACCGTAGACCAAATAGCAAACCAGCAGCAAACATTAACTGAATGTGGCGTAGGGAAATGAAACTGAAAATACAGTGAGTGTTAGCTGTCAGTTTCTCTGTTTGGTCTATGTCGTATCAAATTTTCTTGCTCTTTTTCCCACCGACAGCACTCGGTGACCTCAATTTAGAGGGCTATGAATTGATTCACACTGGCAGGGGCGCCGCCAGGGGGCGGGGAAGTTAGGATAATATTAAGGGCCACTAACAGGGGGAACCAGAGAACATTTTAATATTATAATCAATGTTTGGGGGGCCTCAAAAATTCTAGAAGCACCTCTGCACACTGGAATTTTCCTTTAATGCCACGTGTAATGTCTGACTTTAAAATGTGCCTGTGCTGCTCATCCTTACATTAATCATTATATTAATGCATGTATGAATTCTGATTCTGATGCATGAACCATGTCTGCCTCAACTGTCCAACAACCACCTCTATCACAACAGAGGCACTGCATTGAAGCACTACAGAACTCCCACAGTACGGAGGAGACAGGCTCCTCAAGGTCTACTCACAAGTTCAGCTGGCAGCCAGCCTCAGTGGCTGGCCAGGTGAAGAGAGGTCCAGGGCATGTTGGCATCAGAGGGCAAAGTGTTTCACGTACAGGTGGACCTGCAGTCAGCAGTGCAGACATGCTGGCCAGCCATCAAATAGGGCACTTTAACACCGTTTCAGCCAAAGTGTTTGCCAGCTCTGCCAGTGAGAAGCTGGCTGCCGACTGCCAAAGCTAGAGGGAGGGACGGGGCACTTACACCTCTTACTTCCATCTGTATGCTCGTCAGGGCAGCAGTGCCTCCATATTCCTACAGAAAGCCACTTAATAAGTCACTTTTTCATTTGGCTTCCAGCTCCTTTACATTAAACAACCAAATTGCCACCACCACCATAAGGATCATTGATTGCCAGTCTGTACCAGTCAATGGGGTTTTACATTGGCACTGACAGCCAAAACACAGTCCTCTCTGGAGAAGCATCCATATTGGACAGATACAGCACTCAACACTACACCAAACCCACTGCGGACAGGCTGCCAATGACTGCAGACCTGTTGGGCTGCACACTGCCAAGGGTTGATAAGCTTCAGCAGCCACAGGTAACAGCCTCCAGTCAAAGCAGAAGCAGTGGACAGGAATCCCATCGATCTCCAGCAGCTCCAGCAAGACCCAAAGCCAAGATCCTGGCTTCTTGTGGTGCCAGAGATTTGGATGCAGAGACCAAAGCCCTCTACTGTTCACTGTGGCCCTGCTTCATCAACCAGAGCAGAATCCCTGTTTGGGATTGGAAACTCACGAGACCTCGCTGTCTGTAGTTGATATTGAAAGGAAGGGGGGCTGCGGATTGCTTATGTTCAGGGTGCAGACTTGTGTGCTATGCCCCTGAACTCTCTAGATGGATCCACGACTTAGGCCACTTCTGAATTGTCCAGACATAGACTCAGGGTGGTTTTCCCAAAAACATGGTTAGCCCAGGTAATTCATCCCTCAGTCCCGAGCTTCTAATGGTTTTCATGCCCGATCTTGAAAGCGTTGTCGCTTAATAATATTTTAAAAACATAGATTTGTGTCTGACCTTTAGCTTCACTATTACCCAAGTATTTTTTGGAAAACACACAAAAAAGATTAATCGAAAACACATGTAAGAGTTTGGAAACTGGCCCTGGGACCCTGGGTTCCTTATAACCGCTACGCTACCACCGCCCCCGATTAGTTAGAAGCTATTAGTAGAGGTACGGGCAATAATCTGCCTAATCAATAATCAAATGTCCAGTTGCCTACAGCTTATCACCTATGATTACCATTACCTGGATGAATGAAAATCTTCAGACATATGGGTAATAACTAATGACGACAAGTTAATACCACTCTCTGACAGCTCAGGATGATGCGAACCGTTATCTTTGGGTGCATGAATGTCCCTTCCATTTACCCGGAAGACAGAGCAGGCATGAGAAGCATACCCAACTCATCTCGAAAATGCTACAACTCTGCCACATTTAATGAGAAAAAAATGTCCTCCTCCATTTTATGATTCACTGACTCTAATTTAGCCTGCATTTCACTGTGTAAAGTGGTTAAACATGAGTCTTTTTCTAATTGAAGGATTATTCTGAAAGTGAAGTGGAAACTGGTCGTACAGCTCATGATTATAGTAATCCGGCCATCTACATGAATTTGAAATCACGTTTAAACACCAACAGAATAAAGTATTTGGCTACGTTGACATACACACGGGTAGCCTCAAGCAGCTTTTTCAAGTTGCTAAAGCAGTCATATAATTCAGAAATAGTCATGTGTTAAAGGAGAAATTTAGTATGAATCAGTGCATAGCCATATTATTTGATGTCACTGAGTCTTATTTCTCTACGCCCCATTCAGTTGGTTTTCGCTGCCAGTTCATTATTTAGTCTATGACTCAGTATGTCAAATTTTCTGGTTCTTTTTCCTACACACAGCACTCGATGACCTCGAACAACGGGGCTCTGGATTCATTTACACCAAATTTCTCCTTTAATGAATGCTATCACATCTCAAAGACACTTGGCCTTCCGGTGACCGAGACAGTTAGAGAGGAAATGGCAAATCTAAAAGACCATATTAATTGAAACATGTTGCCAAGGAGACAGGAGATGTCTTCATGGAGACAAAAATGGATCGAACACAAAGACTAATGTCAGTGAGAGTCACAGAGACACTGCTCACAGATTAAAAATGACAAACAGAGACTTCAAAACAAATCTACTCACTATGAAAGCAATTCGCTCTGATAAGCAAGATATGAATGAAAAAAATAACATCTTTTCTCAACCCGCAACACCTTTGCAAGTCAGAGGTGTAGACCTGTTTTATGGATTTTCATTTGGGGTGACAGAACCTTTTCTGCTCGGGTGCATTTTATGTGCTTTGCAAACACCATTTTACACTCACAGTTTCTGTGCTGAGTTAAGCAGAACCAATGATTTTCTCAGGCCCTTGCACATCTTATCTTTTCCTGCTCTGTGATGAATAAGTAACTACAATATGGTAATCAAGCCCTCCACATTTGTATCTTTCTTGTTCATTTTTTATTGCATTATATGTTCTCCAGAAAAGGTTACCTTGTCCTGTTCTCATTAATTTGGAAAATGGTCTTTCTTTTATTCATAACCGGAGAACAGCCTTGATGATTTCAGCAGTGGACACTGAATTTGAACATTTTCCAGCCACAGGGAAAAAAAAAACATAAACAAGTGTTAATTATTTATTATTGCAGAGCAAAGACGCATTCGGCAGAATATATTCTAGCGGTCGAAATTTCTTCTTCTTTTTAATGACGCCTCTGTAGACCTACAGTGTAAATGTATGTATTATATAGATACTTAGCGATGTACAGATGCTTATTACCTTGTAATACATAATAACATGCACATAATAAGTAATATATAATATTATAATAAGCACATAATAAACTGAACACACAAATTAGAAATATAATCCTTTGAAACATGTGTTGGCACCCACAGTCATAGTCATTCAATGCAGGGATGGTAGAGAGCCAGTAGGCTGTAGTGTATGGGTTTGTCACACACACATGGATTAAAGAGTTTTGTTGAACTTCTTTTTTAGTAGCCTATAGGACTAGCATATGAAACTGGCCCTTTAATCCATAAATGGCCATAAATAAATTATACTGTCAGCTTTAACATAACCTTAAGGCTAAGCATTGCAGGGATGCCACCTTTCCTCTTCCATAAACATGCATAGTTTACTCACTGACTTGATTTATGTCTTATGTGATTTGTGGCACTGCTGTCCTTTGCTATTGTTCCTATGTCTCGTCCTCCCATAAAAAGGTAACATCTGCTTTGGGCTGATGATGGATTTCCTCAGTATAGTTTTCTGGAATATTAGGACAAATGTGCGTCTGGCCAGCAGCCACACGCATACAAAGCCATGGATGGAGTAGGGTAAACATACATGACAAGCTCATTCATCATATTATTTCGAAAAACAGAAGAACTGTGACTGCAGTTGGTGGAGAGTATATCTTTTGCTCTTTGGCATACCATCAGGGCAGCACAAGTAACTTTAGCAAAAAGTCAATGGCAGAATCCCAATGACACTCCTAAGCCCTGGACCTTCAAAGCCTTGGCATGAATCAGCCAAATATAATGCAGATTCACACCAGTTAACACAGTGTTCTAACTGCAAGCAAATGTCAAGTTGTCGTGTAGCACTGACTGTTCCCTATCCACACTGGGTATATTAAATATGCCATTCTATTTGGAAAATGCAACGCAACGTGAGCGACACATTCAATTCAATTCAATTCAATTTTATTTATACAGCACCTTTTACAATAGTATTGTCTCCTGGCGCTTTGCAGAAGGAGCACCCAAGAGCAACAGGGGCAAGGAAAAACTCCCTTATGTTTAGTTAGTCTAGAAAGAAACCTTGGGCAGATCCACAACTCAAGGGGTTAACCCAACTGCCAAATAGAAATGGACCAAGTGACAAAGGTTAAAAGTTATGATATTCTAATTGAAAATACAGAAATCAAACTGATTTTGCCACTATCATTTGATTGCATTGCTTGCAGTTAGGACACAGTGTAAGTTTCCTAGGGCTAAGGGCTTAGGGGATTCAGTCAACATATGCTGTGTGTATGACCCTTAAGGAGGAAAAGTACAGTTCTGTAAAGTTCACATTTACACATTTCTATATGTCTGTACTTTCTGCACCATTTGTTCGTTCTCATGTCTCAATATTCACCCCATCCCATCTCCAACACAAGCAGTGAGCAAAGGCTCCAAGAGAAACTCTAAGGAAAGACAGATTCACAACTCTGCCTTGACAAAACTGAATTTATGAAACGGCAGCCATTTCTTCACACTTGCTTGCAGTAACAACAAAGGCTATCTGATACCAGAGTGAACTCAGGCCTCATTCCTCCACCAGCCAAGTGATATCTCTCTCTCTCTTTTTTATTATCTGTGGTGGGATACAGAGCTAATCCAGATACACCTCTCTTCTGGCTCCCCTTATACCAGTCAATGATGAGAGAACAATAAAAGCAATTCCACCCCCCAAAGAGGTAGGATGATGACTTGGACTGAAGAACTCTCTCTCTCTCTCTCTCTCTTTCTCTCTCTCCCTCTTTCTTTCTCTCTCTCTGTCTCTCTCTTTCTTTCTCTGTTACACACCATCACTCTCTTTCCTCATTTTCTCTTTCCATTTCTCTCCTTTTCCCCCTGTGTCATATCCCTCCATCCATCTCCATCTATCTCTATTTTAAAGGAGACGTTTGAAGCCTTTTACCACCCATTCAGTTTGTGCTGTAGCCCACCCACAGACATTACAAAATGCGGAACCCCTTTAAAGCTCAGCCAAAATAGCAGGTACTCTTACTGTTATGACTCAATAGCTTATTCAAAATCAATTCTCCCATTCCCTAGTATTTTAAACATGAAGCCCCGGCACATTCAGTGCAGAGGAATTGCAAACAGGTTTGTTCAAAATGTGAAAAAACATCTCTGTCTGGGACATATTTGAGTTTCATGATGTTTTTGCTCATGAGTAAATGGCACCACGTAACACGTTAGGTTCACTTTCAGTTGAGGAGCTATTCTTTGAACACAGAAGGCCAACCACTTCGCACTTTTTGTTAGTTGTCAGTCAGTTGTTGAACTGCACCCAAATAAAAGATATCCTATTAAATAGGACATTTTCTGAATGCAAATGTTATATAAGTATAATGTGTAGCATATAGCTCTTCAGTTGACTTACAGCTCACATTATGTCCATACCCTGTTAAAGAGTGAATCTCTTGACCTTGAGCTTGCTATTAGCCTCGAGGCTATCAATCGCTATCATCAAAGTCTGAATCCAACTAGCAGGCACGAGAGTCAGTCAAGTGTGGGTGAGATGCTACTGTGGAGGTATAGAGGGGACAGTGTAATTTAGTGACGCATACACACACACGCACGCACACATGCACACACACATATGCACACGGTCGCACACAAAGAGAACACACACACACAAAGATACACACATACTGTACACATGTACAAACAGACACACACAGCAGCAGTAGCGGTCTCCTTCAGAACTAATGAGCATCTCTGCAGTGCTTACACAGCCATTGTGTTGTCATGGACCGATCAATGAGATTCACATCAATCAATAACCACGCGAGAGAGGCAGAGGGTTTTTTACGAGGAGCACTCCGCCACGTCACTCCGAATGTGCTCACCCTTATCTGTGGGGAGTTCAGCTCTCCAAGAACCATCAAGGAAAAACTCGGGTTTGAGATTGTCTGACTTGACTTAAAAAACAGATTACCCCTGATATAACACAAAGCCATTAAGATGGGAATTGGCCCTTCAGCGAAAAAGAAGCCACAACATGGTTTCTACGGCAGATAACACAAAAAGGTAGTTTAGCACTCTAGCAGATACAGAGCCTCATCAGGAGAGAAAAGCTGCTTCATGCACTTGATTGTTATTCTTTACTCTACTAGCCATGGAGTAACTGAGACATCACACACACACACACACACACACACACACACACACACACGTCCAGTTTTAGGCGGTGGTGAGGTTCTTCAACAGATCCTTTAGATTTAACCTTCTCCTGTAAAGAGCAGCACCCGACTATCTGCAGAGGTGAAAGCCACTGGAAGAGAAGAGATGAAATCTGACAGCCAGACAGCATTGTTTGGTGAAAAGATGGATTGTGTGTGTGTGTGTGTGTGTGTGTGTGTGTGTGTGTGTGTGTGTGTGTGTGTGTGTGTGTGTGTGTTTATGTGTGTGTATGTGTGTGTGTCTATGTATGCATGTATGCACATGCATGTTTGTGTGTGTGTGTGTGTGTGTGTCTGTGTATGCATGTATGCACATGCATGTTTGTGTGTGTGTGTGTGTGTGTGTGTATGCACGTATGCACATGCATGTTTGTGTGTGTGTGTGTGTGTGGGCCTATTTGCGTGTGTCTATGCATATGAACAAGGAGAACTAAAACATTAGATAATGGAATGTGAGGTGTTCAAAGGAGTCGGCTGGGATAACTGAGGAGATGGATACAGATCAGTGAGGTACTAGATACAGTATGTCTAGATATCTAGAGGACATGGACAGGGACATGCATGCAGAGAGTGAAAGTTACAGACAGATGGAGGCAAAGACAGGGATGGACAGAATGACACACTGACAGAAAAAAATAAACTGACAAAGAGATGGACATAAACAGTCACAGACAGGCAGAGATAGGGACAGATATTTAGACAGGCACCCTGATAGACAGAAATAACCAGACACAGACATACAGACACACTGACAGACAGACATAATCAGACACAGACAGACAGACAGACAGACAGACAGACAGACAGACAGACAGACAGCCATCAGGACAGACAGACAGACACACCAGGGAGTCAGGATTTGACTGGTTAGCTTCGCTCGAATAGCAAGGCACTTCCTCCTTGCCATTTTTCAGAAATTGCATCATTTTACATAATTTCTTGCACCATTTTGAAAACTGAAAAATTTGTTCAATTTTGGCTGAATTCACCCTACCTAGCATTTCCCACTGAAATGAATGGGGGCAGGACTTCCTCACTTTCTCCAGGTCTTATAATACCTCCAAGAGACATACAGGCACACTGATAGACAGACCTAAACAGACACAGACAGACAGACGGGCAGGGACAGACAGATAGACAGAAATAAACACAGAAAGACACACTGATAGACAGAGAAGCAGACATTTAGAGAGGCAACCTATTACACAAAAATACACACAGACAGACAGACAGACAGACAGACAGACAGACAGAGATTGGGACTAACCATTGGCTGTATATACACAGTCATTGGGACAAACAGACAGACCTATAGACAGACAGACTGATAGATTGAGATAAACAGACCCAGTCAGCAGGAAGAGACTATGACAGACAGACAGACAGAGCACACTAAACAGCTCTTTGTGAAAACCACATAAATAAAGAGCTCTGTGTTCACTTAGCTTTGTATAAATAGCTTTTAGGAGCAATCTCTGTGATCACAATATGTAATGGGCTTGCAAAAAAAAATAATTACTAGTGTCTCCCTGCCCGAATCCACTGTTGTTTCAATTCATCAGACTTTAGGAAACCCTTTATAGTTTGCTCTGGTCTTCCATCATGAGAAATCAAACAGCTCCACAATGAGCACTGTCTTTTGGCACAGCAGTGACTTGCAAATATTTAGTGAGCAATAGGGTGCATTGATAATTAATCTCTAGTGACAACTTTTTGGTTTTTGGTCCATAATATGAGTTGCTACGATTCTTGGCACCAGTCAAATAGCCAATTACAAGCCTAATATGATGAAGCAAATACTGACTCAGGATACACAGTAAGTGACCTGTAGTGCCCCACTTAATATTAAATGACATTGAACACATTATGGTTATGGCTATGGTCCTGATTGCCATCGTGTTTACAACACATTAGTTTAGACATAAACACTATGTTGTGTGTAGTTAATGAACAGCCATCAGTGGGACATACTGATACTGTTTGAGCCCTACATTATTGATGGTTATGCTACCATTTGGTTGAATTTTTGCTGCACTCTCTTATTGCTATTCAGATATTTCCACACCAGATAAAGTTCCATATTTTTTTAGGTTGTATTACACTTGTATACAAATTGCCAAATTCACCACTTGACACAACATTGCTGCATATGACTGATAGAGTTTATAGCACTGTTGAACTGTATTTGCAGTTGTACATACAGTGATTTACAAAGTCAGGTTGGGACAGCCAGTCATGTTGCCTGACAACCAGAGATTTGGAACCAACGACAGACAATAGCAACCATACCTGGCCATAGCAACCATCCATTTAAATAAATAATGGCAAATCAGTGAATGAGTCTATGTATGGTGAAAAGAAGTACTTCTTCATGTTTTAGCCATCAAAATGTGCAAATTTTGTTATCAAATTCATGGCAACATGAACAAGTGGAATAGTGAACTACAAGTCACAACACACTTAGACCTTGAACGTGCATTAACTTTTGATAATGTGAAGGCCATGTTGCTCATTATCTTTTGCGTTTTGTCAAAGGCTGCATTGGGAAAAACTGTTTTGATTAATGGAGTACACTCATTTGGTAATATCATGACCAGTGAGAGTGACACTTCACCCCATTTGCGTATGTCTAATCAATTAATTAAATCAATTAATGAATTAATCGTATCTCCATCCATCCAAAGTACATGCATGAAAATGATGATTTCTTTTGGCTACTGTCTTTTGATGCTGTGCCATTGCCCAAAATCAGTAACCCCAACACACTGCTTTTGAAATGCGTAGCCCAGTGTCAATACCAGTCAGGCATATGCCGGGCCTATCCAGTAAATAATAGCTGCCATAAAATTGTAGTACTTCTTCACTTGTCCTCTTGTCTGCTGAGCTCTTTCTAGGCAAACTGGGATCTTCAGAAGTGTGATTTACAAGAGCTGTGAACATAGAAAAGCCAGTGGTCCACAAAGACATGACTTATAATTAAATGGGGGGAGTGCCAAGTGTGTGTGTGTGTGTGTGTGTGTGGAAGGGGGGCAGGGGGCGCTTACTGATGGAGTGTGGGTGGTGGAAGGGGACAGACGGGGGTGCCGAGCGGTGGGTGGGGTAGTGCTGCCAGGGACTTGATATATTCATGGCCAATGGCACTTTAAATATCCCATTTACAATTCCAGCCTAAATTCAAGGATTGGCTGTGCCAACGGCACATTAGTCTACGGCAATTTTAGCCAGCTGAGGGTAAGATATAAAACCTCTCTCTCTCTCTGTGACAAAAGCGCACACACATCACACACACACACACACTTACTCACACACTTACTCACACACGGACCCCCACCCCCCATTCACCCTCCTCACACACACACACACACACTCCCAAACAAACACACACAGACACACATACACACTTAGTCATACATGCACAGGGAAATGCCTCACATGCACACACACTCACACACACACACACACACACACACACACACACACACGCACGAACATACACCTCCCTCAAGATTTCTCTTGTAAGTAAAGAAACATATTTATGACCAAGGACACCAAACTCTCTGAGTGGAACATCCATAAGAAGAGACCCTGGGGGAAGTTTTCAATTACCCGCAGCCCTTGCAGAAAAGTGGAGACAGTGTTCTGTAGATGATTTGAGGATCTGACTTTTAATTGGCCAGCAGTTGACTCACTCAGGGGGTCAGCTCAAGTGCAAGCTCAGATTGAATAGTCTAAACAGGTACATGGAGTCCACCTGTTTCTCTAAGAGGTTATAATGCCTGATTCCCAATGACCCTCCTAAGCCCTAAGCACAAAAGTCTCAAAGATTCACTTGTTTTGAATCGGCTCCATGACTGGCTGATTTATGGCAGACAAGTCTTTGAGGGTTTAGGGGTCAGGGGCCAAGGGCTTGAACTGCTTGTTTGGTAAGAGAGTCATAATTAACATCAATAAATTCTGTCTGATTATGGGACTTAAAATGAACATTATGAATGCTTCTGTTCTGTTCACCTGCCCTGCCCCTTTCTCCTCCCCTGCTCCACACCTGTGTCTCATGATCCTGTTTCCCTGTAATGAGTTTCAGCTGCCTCCTGTTTGTCCTAGTGCCCCTGCTCTCTATATAAACCCCAGTTTGTTCCATGTTCCCTGTCTGATCGTCTGACCGTGTACCTTGATTGTAAGTCTGTTTCCTGGTCTGTTACCTGTCGTTGATCTCTGTTTTTCCCCGTGCATACCCTGGTCCCTGTGCCTGGCATTTTGCCTTTTCTGAGCCTTTTGAGTTTTTGCCTTTTGTGCCTTGTGGATACTTTTGAGTTTGGATCGCCTGTTACGATTTGGATGTATAGTTTTTTGTGATTCCCTCCAGCCCGTTTTGATCCCTGAATGACTTTGAACGTTATCGATCTTTTGTGTGTTTTTTCCCCGAATCCTATTTTTGGAACCTTTGTTGGATTACTTACATTTTTGTTGTTTTTTGATCTTCTCAGCGTTTTCTCCTTTTTGTACAATTTCTTCGTTCACTGTTAATAAACCGCCACTGATCTGCATTTGGGTCTCTGTCTGAATCCCTCTGAGCTTTACACTATATCTGAAATATTTAAGGTTTCTGGGCAGTCAGTTTATGTTCTGTTGACAAGCAAACTTCTCATGACTTCCTACAAAGTACTGCCTGCTGTAAGTAGGTCAGACATTATTGAAAGACAGGCATGGCATAATCAGTAAATCCTGCCACCGAATCCAAAGCTATGTCTGAAATTATTTACAAAGCACATACAGTGGAAGAGCATGTTGTTAAAAGTACCTACAGGGGGCTGCTGAAATACACAGACAAACAAAACAAGGCGAGTGGACGAACTCTGCCAATCACAGCTCTTGTCTGCGTCGATTTAACACAAAGCTAGACAATTTTCTAGGTGCACATCAGCCGACACAGAGGTTCTGTGGTGGGGGTTCATGACGCCACAGAGGCTCTGTGCGATGGTGTCAATTCGACAGGGAAGCGTAGAATGCCCTTTAGTGTATCACAATGCCTTATAAACTTAATACTTCTACATAATGGTTATGATAAAAATGAATGATGACAGAGGTCGTGAATAGCCCTGTAGTGGATATGCAGTAGGATGTAAGGGTTTATACTTAAGGATGCATGGGGTTATACTTAAGGATGTAAGGGCTTATTGTATGTCTTTATGAGTGCACACATAACTGTTAATAAATTGGCATATAGACTAAGGTGAATCTAAGCTTAGCAGTTCTGAGCATAATACCCCAAATTTCAAACTGCTCTGCTTGGATTGTGGATTGCTTGGATTTCTTGAACATTGTGGTTTATAAAGGTTATCATGTTAGTGCATTAGCTAATGGAAATGAAGGCAACTCTTTGCTGCTTTCTCGAGAGTCATTTCCCGAAGACGACCTTTTAGGTCATGACATTCCAACCACAGCAGCGACCCTGACATGATCCCAGTGATGGGTCAACTTGTTTTTTGGTACATATTGAATTTACTAAATGTGTTTGTGTCTGCCTTGACCAGCAATAAATGATGAATTCAGTGCCATGAGATAAATGGATTTGTGTATAGTATGTCACCTTCACTTCTACATTATAATGTCACTGCAGTTTAAGACTAGGGAACGACATCCCCAATTTTGGGGACACTTTACTTGATGGGTGAGTGGGTAACAAGTGTCATGGCAGATGTCATGAGTGATTGACAGTTGATAATGAAACAGTCATGAATGCTTGTGAACAATTTATGACAGCTGCTATGAATGCATTGTGTGCTCACTTGTCAAGTAAAGTGTTATGATATGTTGTAAGGATATAACAACTGGAACATCCGAGGAAGCCCGTGGTCACAGTGTTCATGCTCAGCTGGAACTGTTTATTTGGGTTTGGGCAACAGATCTGAATCTTTCCTTGCATTGTTGATGCAATCCAGATTCAACCATGTTTAATGTTTGAACGTTTGAATGTTTCAACCATGTTTAATGCTTTAATGTGACAGTCCAAATTGCTGTCAGTTTGGTCTCCGTCTCTCTCTCTCAAAAAAAATACTGCTACTAATAGCAAAGTGACAGGCCAGATTTTTAGCTTAGTTATTAGGTGGAGTACAGGGGAGAGTTGTGCATTGTTTTTCCAACTGGAAGTTCATTTAGCACCTGGGTGACTTCAAATCACAGAGGTAAAACAGATGTACAGTTCCATTTTAAATTTTGTTTTTGAACCGTCATCCATGTCAACCCATTTCTTTGCGAATGACAGGAGATGCATCTGTTTTCTCCCAGCTCAGACACACAGAGTTTCCTCTCGACACACACAAATTGTTTTCAGGCGATGTGTGGCAAGAAACACAAAGTACACCAACAGTCCGGCTTGAAAATGTGTGGATGGTAATTGAATGTGAGAACAGCTTTTTATGGTTCTATGTCAAGAGGTTTAAAAGGAAATCTAATGGACAGAACAAAACAACAAAGCAAATTCAAGAGGTGTGCTAATGTTTTAAAACACACACTAAGAGTGCATGATGTTCATGCCGAAGACACTTGCATATCGACTATAAAACGTGAAACAAAACACTTTCAAATCATTGTCCAATTATGTAATGACATAAGAGTTTGTCTTCCACTTCCGTCACCCTTAGAGCTCCAGGTCGTAGAACAGACAAAGCACAGATCTGGCACACACACACACACACACTCCAGATAATAACTGAGACAATACTGTATATGCCAGATCAAGGCCCCATTTTATCCTCTCACTGTGTACCTGGGGTCCTACCCGATAATTGGGCCCAACCTTAGTTTTCATGCCTGTAACAAGGGCAAGGAAGAATCGAGTAGAGTTTCTGTCAGTGAGTAAAGCAGCTTTGGTAGTAGCTGTCTTCATCTAATGGACCCTCCAACAAGGAGCTCTCATTATAGCAGAAATAATAAAACAGAGAGAGAGACAGAGAAGGGGAGGGAGGGGGGGGGGGCACCACAAAAAAACAGCTCTTACCTCCACCACAAAGACCCTTAAGTCTTCCTCATGCACAACCCTTATGTCTTCCGCATCAACAAAGCTTTAAATAAATAAATAAACAAACTATGTTTTGAGGGAAATTCTACCTTAAATCCATCGTCAAGAAGTCTTTTCACTCGTTCAGCTCCATAGAGTCCATGGTCATGTCAGGAGAAACATGTTGCCTGGACAGAAGAGTGTGTGTGGGAACAATATGTGTGTGTTTGGGGGACCTGTTGCTTTGAACTACCTGTAGCTAAGGTTGAAAGGTAATCCCGATGGATAGAGTTACACCTAATGCTGTTTTTTAACCCCCCTCCTCTCTTCCCTATCCTCCTGCTCATCCTCTGTCTCTTTCAGGAGCACAAAGGCGGTGTTCACGGCAACAGAAGGTTTGTGTGTGTGTGTGTGTGTGTGTGTGTGTGTGTGTGTGGTGTGTGTGTGTGTGTGTGTGTGCGTGCGTACGTGTGCCAGTTGCCTGATGAGTCATTGTGTGCCTGTGTGTTGTCGGTAACAACCTGCCGCGTTGCTCATTTTGATCCCCTGTCACCTCAGTGGAAACAGTCAAAGATGGAGAGAGAGAGAGAGAGAGAGAGAGAGAGAGAAGAGAGAAAAGAATAAGAAGAATGGAAGATAGGTGGAGATAGCATATCAACTGAGATAATGACTTCTGCTGTGTCATGTGGAATGGGAACAGCCATCACAATGAAGGACACACCACGCAACACACAAACACACCCTACACAAAGCCTACTCTCATTGGATTGGCTTACATTCTCTGCTCGCTAAACAGGCACGGAAAAAAATAACACTCATCCTCAGATTTGGTCATTTTACACCAATGTCAGAGTCAACATCATACAAACTGTATGTCTATATCTTAAAAAGTCACTTTTGGTTTTGTTTTGTTTGTTTTTGTGTTTTGACACGGTATTAGTGTTCAATTGTTTTTTTTACAGTATTTGGTGCTCCATGTGTAGCATTTGGGCACAGTAAATATATATTTGCTCTGCTCTAATACATCATTTGTATATATATAAAACCGTCACGTCCATGACGCCAACACAATGCCATTACATGGCAAGATGTGAATGATCACGTAAAATTTGAGCATTTACTCTTCTTGGTTGTAGAACAAATTTTATGAAACTTTTTTTTAACATAATCAATAGCATCATACAAATACAATGGCATTTGTTGGCGTTGGACCTTACAGTTTGTGTGGATTTGCCTTATATATAGTAGTCTATACACTTGACTGTGCAGATCTAATTCCCAAATTCAACTAGGTGCACTTAAAGCAGAGAGTGGCTGCTGTGCTGTATGTTGTACTGTGCATCTTGCCAAAAGAATGATGATAATAAGCAATGGTATTACTGCTCCAAGGTACACTGGAGCCTTTTTTCTCCAGATGGGAGCTCTTTCCTAACTTCATAACCACACACACACACATACACACACACACACATCATCAGTTAATTCATATCAAACAATTAAAGCCCACACACTCACATATTCATTTGAAAATAGTCAATTCTAATAGAAAGGAGATAGAACAAGGTAATGTGTGCAGTCACCTAGAGTGTGATTTATAGGTGCCCTGATAGCTGATATCGTTTTTAACTAGACGGATATGAGTCAGTGAGTGCTAATTGAATTCACCAACACATTGCTGAAGCTGCACACCTTATCCCCTAACTGAGACAAATTGCATAGAGAAGGAGATTCTTCACTTGTTCACCTGAACTTTTGGGCTTTTTTTTTTTCAGAACTTCAAAAAGCACACATTGTTCTACCCCCCGGCATACAGAGATGACAAAAAAAAGGAAGAAAGAGAGAAATACTGACGGAAAAAAGAAAAAAATGGTGGAAAAGCTCAACTGCAAACAGCTTGTTGGGGTTCTGAAAGGCTTTTCTGAGAGGCTTTTCCTAATACGCCATGTTGTCATGGGGTCTGATGGAATTTTCCACAGCAACTTCCTCCCTGAACTTCTATGTTTAAAAATACACCCCCTCCCAACATTTCATGAACACGTTTTTGTTCCCCTCTTCTCGCAATGAGTTCCCTGCTTGTGATAGTTTGAACAAGTCTGCTTTGCTACTAACAAAGAGAAACCTACAACATACATAGGAATCAATTTGCGATGGATGGCTGGTTCTAAATTAGCAGGCTTTCTTTCACCCCCTGGTGTATCATGGAGAGCTGCAGTCATCTCAAACATCACAAGGTCGGCAGCGAGGGACACCCACAGAGTCAGAGCAGCTATTTCCACCATTAAAACCACCAGGGAGGTTAGCAAAATAAACCAGTGGCAAAATGGGTTTGTTTGGAAGGTCACTGGCAAATGGAAATGGCTATTCTGTTCCACTCCAAGTCACCAGACAAACCCGTGAACCAACCAGTGGCCATGGCCAACCAGTGAAGAGGAAGAGCTCAGGGCTACACGCACTTAGTGACCCCACAGACATTGGTGAATGGACTAAATTTGCTAAGAAGTGACTTTGTGAACAGACAGAACTTGTGGTGTAGTGTACAGTACAGACATGCACAGGAATATTAGGTGTGCTACAGATGACAACAGTTCTAAACATTAATGAGGTGTCGTTAATGTTCATGATATGTTTATAACAGGCTTATGTCACTCTAATGTCGACATCCTCGAGTAAAGTATTACCCAAAAATCCACTGGTTATGACATGTTTGTTGTGAAGCTAAAATTACTGTATTCTAAGATGTCATGTCAGAATCTACATTCAGTATGAAGTGATCTCAGTGGGTATCGGGTACCAGTCCTAGATATGTTGAGTTTTGTTTTGTTATTTTTAGCTGCATCTATGTAACATCCAGCAAATGGTCAGTGGCCTGTTGTAGCCCTGCTGTAGGGCTACCCTACTGTAACCCTACTTTTCTCCTGTGCCAAGTCACATGTTCACAACATAGGTTCAAAAGAAGATTTATTGGTTGGCATGAAGTGACATTATGGCTTACAGGGCCTGTCATATAGTGTAAGCTTTATTTGAAAACATGGCTGGAAACTTGTGAAATGTTGTTAAACAATGATAAATTAATCATGGTTAGGATGTTAGTTTCAGATTCTCTCATAAGTGTTTTGGTAAGCCTCTGTTTAGTCACTCTCCCTTTTGGCAGAGCTGGTACAGTATTGATGGCAGGCAACTAGCTGCCCATATCAGAGAGAAAGCAGACAATGTGAAAATGCATACACACCATTTAATTTAAAAATAAACATCTGAATATGTATCTTTTAGGACCTAAGATGACTTTTTTCGAGGTTAATCAATGGCTGAAGTGCATCTTTAAAAAGAAATACATTCCCCACAGCTGGAGAAGAGTCAACCCATCCCCCCACCTGTGAGAAATAAAGAAATGTTTATAAGCTACAGAAGGGCTCTCCGGTCCGTCGGTCTTGTTCCCGCTCTTTACTCTGCCTGTATTGACACATGGCTGGCATTTCAACTTCTAATTGTGTTTCACAGACACCCCCCGCTCTCTCAGAGAAACTTCCACCACTCCCTGCTGGCTAAAGGCCTGCACTGTGAGTCTGAGCACTTCTGTTATCTGCACTGAAGTGTGTGTGTGTATGTGTGTGTGTGTGTGTGTGTGTGTGTGTGTGTTGGGGAGTTTGGGGTGGTTGGAGAGTGGAAATCAATGTACAATGTGTAAGTAGCTACAGTTCTACAGTTGAGCTTATAGTGTCCATTGAAACAACTGAGATATGAGCTTTGAAGGGCTAAAGCATCCAGTCACTCCTAAAGAAATACATGTGAGCATATACACGCACATACAATAGACAAACAGACCTGAACATGCTCACATGTGACAGGTAGGCAAGATTACTTGAGAACATATCCAGTGCTGACTGCCACTGTGGACTGAGATGAGTGAGGCCCTAACACATTTTACTTTTGATGAGATGGTATAGAAACTTTGAGCCCAGTATTCATAAGGCATTATGAACACATTTACAAAGGGTTATAACTCCTTTATAAAGGTTAATAATTATTGACATTATTATTAATAACTGCTTATACATTCTTATGAATGTACTCATAAGGCATTATAATGGCATCTTCTAAGCCTTCACAACTTCAGGGTGTCAAAAATCATGATAAAGCTTCTTTGACCTCTTGATGTGAGGGGCACATACCATTTTACTGATTGTCTGTAATGTTGACTTGGTAGTAATCATGTTATCATGAACGAGTAATTATGCGTTCATTTCACTTCACTTAAAGTATGCACTGAGTGCTTTTACGCTTCACTAGCAATTTGCATGGATAAACTGTGATGCCTTGGGATACTTCAAGTAACATTAAAATTCTAATGCCTTATGTGTATTGTCATGAGTATGTATAAACTGTTATATATGCTAATGTCAATATTTATGAATGTGTTATAACCCTTTATGAATGTGCTCATAATGCCTTATGAATACTGGGTTCATAGAAAGTGTTACCAAAACATTAAATTACCTGTGTAATATGAAAATATGGTAAAGAACATACAACATTGATGTTTGTGTTTGCTTGTAATGTTTACAGCTGATAGCTGGCAAAAGAGATTTAATATGACAAATTGTACCTCACCTGGTAAAAAAAGGTCATATAAAAATGAGTAAAATAGTTAAAAACACAGGCATACACAACTCCCACACAGTTTGTAAGGTCACCAACAAGGTTGTTTGCACTTGACTGCTCATGATTTGGTAACTAATGTTGGCTGCAACAGCCAGTCAGTGTACTACATAACCAACAATGACAGCAAGCAAGGTTCTTCATAAAGAATTTAGTTTTGTTGTTGTCACTGTTATGTCATATGTCAAGAGCACCAAAGGTCAAAAATTGCATTTCATCATGCTCAGAATCTACTTTCACTATATTGATATTATAATATAAGTATTAAGTAAGAAAAACTGTCATTCATTCCTCATTCTCCCTCTCCTGGCTGTAGCAGTCTGTAGCAGTAACAGTGTCTTTCCTCACCAAAAATGTGTGTGAAAGTATGGTAAGTGAGCTGGTCAGAATCAGCTTCTGCTGACTGTACACGTCCCCTTTAATACACTGTAACTCTGAGGCCGAGGGCTTCCATCGAGGTGCCAGGCCACAGGAGAGCACTTGTCATCTTGAGTGGAGCTGGGGCCAGGGTCAGCGACAGAAACCGCCACCTACTTGCTGCCAGTTCTGTAGGTTCTTTAGGATGGGGATTGTGGGTGGGTGGGGGGTGGATCTTGAGGTAGGCAAGGTCGTCGTGTTCCCTCTGGACGTCTGAGCACATGACAAGTGCAGACAGGGGTGTGTGATCCGTGTTGTGGCTTACACAGTCTGATCTGTGGTGAACCATATGGCAATGTCACATGATGAGCAGGGGACTTCTCTCTCTGTCCTGTGGTTCTCAGGGGAAAAGAAGGGAGTGAGGGATGAGAGGGGAGGAATAGATTCACTTCCGTTTTTCATGCTCTGCTTTGAGAAAACAGAAACTTTGGGGTGAAACTGGCACAGAATGGCTGTTGTTTGTGTATGCAGGAGGCAAACCGTAGAGATAGTGGGTCTTATATCAGGTGGGTTTTGCTCTTGGCAGGAGTTCTTGGTGGTCTTTTTTTTTTGTTATTTATTTGTTTCCAGGCGCTGTACATCCCAGTGGTTGATGCAGATTTTGGTAACAGCCTGGCATGCCATATGTTACCGGGTTTTCTCTCAAAACACTTGGCAGGGCCAGGGAATCCACACATCTCTTTGCGCACACAACACACACACACACACACACGCACACACACACTCTTTCCCACACACACAAGCGCACATCCTCTTGGACTTGTGTTTCTTCACTGCGTTTTTTTCCCTGGCCTCATTCTGTAGTCTTGCTGAGCGTCAGCCTCCATCTGTTTAAGGGTGCCAGAGTGTGTCTGGGCACTCAGAACATGAGACGAAATCGGAACTTCCAGTGTCAATTGATCTGCACACCTTTTCATGTGCACAGCTTTGAATGTGGTGATCAAAACCTCGACCACATCCCAGCCTCTAATGGTCCTTCCAAAAAATGTGATGTAACAACAACCAACAAGCCATGGTCAAGGGAAGGCACAGCACCTTCATTTTTATAGACATTTCAACATGCTTTACATTGAACAGTTAAAAACATAAGAAAAAGAAGGGTTACAATAGAGTAATACAAATAATGCGCATACTGTAATAAAACATAGAATAATACTACAATAAAACATAGAATGGAACATTCTGGAACCCCTGACTGTGGTCTGTGAATTCTTTCCTTATTTACTGGTTAGATGTAAAGACCGAGAGTTTTAGTTTCAGAGGTGGTTGGCCTTTATAGGGAGGGAAAGTGAAACACAGCGATCTTAGTGGCAGCGTTCCTAATCCAAGAGCCACTTTTCCTACTGAAAATGCCATAGACACGATTTTTTTTTAAAAAATCCCGCAAAGACGTGACATCGAACTAATATATACAATGAAAAAATATTTTTCTTTGCATATGTTGGGATGATCTGCTAATGGTGAAATTTGCCTTTTTTAACTTCGGAGTGTGAACCGAAATGTAATATTTTGACATTGCCATTCATTTTGCCAGCAGGGGGCGATGACGTTATTGTCCCTCCCTATAGAAGCTGCTGTGAGACCATCCCTTAACATGCTGTTCTCTTAAGTATCTCTTGAAACGTTAATCTTATACAATACATATAAATATCTCATAAATCTCATATATGGTGCATTGTATGTCATAAAATGTCATATGTCATCAAAGCCTGAAGTATGCAGATGTGGACCAACTGATAATCCGGCAACTCAGATACAATCCCCAAGACCAGTCTGAGTTGACTTGAATAAAAGCAGCTGCTAAATACAGTCAACTTTAACTTTTCTTAACTTCTGGTTGTGTTTTTTCAGCATGGATTGTATAGATAGGTGGATTAGCTTTGGTCCAACAAAATCTGTAAATGCTGTATACACACTGTATAGAAAAGAACAGAGTTCTACACATGTACGTCAGAAGTCTGATCCAAAACATGTAGGGCTAACTTAGGTTGTTATCCATTCCCTTTTTATTTCAGTGGTTCCCAAACTTTTAACTGCTGCATACCCCCTGAGACATGTCCTACAAAATACTCTGTACCACAAACAGCTCACCAATTTGTATTTCTGTATAATTATTTCCACATGAACAAAATGTTAATGTTTATTAATGTGCGCTGTCCTTATAAATAAAATAAATGACAATAAAATGTTGATGAGCGTTTAGAACCCATTCAGAGATTTATTTTTTGCATACCCCAGTTTGACAATCAGTGATCTATTATAAATAAAAACTTTAAAAAATTCCAGTCCTAGTCTTATCCCAGTGCCAAGAATACACTCCAGTTTGAGATACTGATATGCCAGAAGGAAAGGAGTCATCTGATCCTTAAAGGCACACCAGGCAATGTTTTAAGGTTAATTTACCAGCTTCGTAGTCACTTTTATGATTAAATGGCTCATTACGGGGTGAATGAAGGCTCTCTCGGTCAACTCTATTGTATAACACAGTTGCTAAACTTGCTGGGTCTGAAACGAAGTGGTAAAAACGCAGGTGCAACTGAATGAAACTGAAATCGTTTAATCATTTAATACCAGCTTGTCAGTCAACGCGATGCACAAAAATGATCAGAAAATGATTCTTTGGTTTGCAAACAAACTTACTGTGTATGGTGTATTGGGGAGAATGAGCTGTGTTGTTGCTATTTCTTTTTTTTAAAATCAGCTACTGTAGGGGGAGCACTGGAGGTAAAAAAAAATTGCAGTCTTGCCTGGTGAACCTTTAAAGTAAAGGTTCCCAACCACAGCCCTGCTTGAACTTGCTCTGTTGGTTTTATTCTTGATTTTGGTTTCAGTTTCGTAAAAGCCCATTTTTGATTGGTTCCTTATCTTAGGCAAATGAAAATAAGTGCAAATAAGCCTGGTGGCCATAAATTGCTCTCAGATCAGGATGGGTTTTTCCAGGCTAAAAAATTAATAGACACTAAGTAATTGAGCCATATGAAACATCGATCATCTTGCTTGAAACATACAGTTTGTATATAAACATGATTATACTTCATAGTGAGGAGCCTTATGCTGCTCTGACTGCACATGCTCAGTACTGCAGTACTGTCCCTGAGCGATTTCACTCACTAGCGTAACATATGTAAACACATGTTAATCTGTGTTTAGGCATACACATACACACACACACATGCGCGCAGGCGCACACGCACTCACACACACATACACACGTGCACACAGAAATAAATCCACCACATACACAAACTTGCACAACCTAGCAAAACACTGACGCATACTGTCAGTGTACTGATACACCATACAATTTTTGTGGTTTGTGGTAATTTGTATAAAACTGTCTTCCTTAACTTCTAAGTGATGATTAACATATTTGTCCTTTTATGTGTGCATGTAATTGAGCTTTGGTAACAGACTAATTTCACTGTAAAATTCATGGCAATAAAGATTTCTTGAATTAAAAAAATTATATACCTGCCTTACCGGTCAAGAAAGTTTAAATGCTTTTTTTCTCTCAAAAGCTTGGCCATGGGCTCTTTAAGAATTAAATGTCCACACCGTGCATCCCATACTTAACTACTTTTAAACACAGAAACCTTGGACAACAGCTCTCAGTGTTGATAATGTACATCCAGCAAGGAGACACACTATTACATCCCTTAGCTTTTGAATGGGCAATTGAAATGACTGGGAGGCTCTTGTCCTGGGCCTCTCCGCTAGCTAATCTTTTACTCGCTCACCACCTCTCTCTCTCTCTAAACACCTTAACAAGGACTGCAGAACAGCTCACAAGAGAAATTGAAAGAATGAAAAAAAAAGACAAGAAATGCCCAAGGAGAAATGTACAGTGACTTCATTAACGAGACGGCTTTGTGTTCATCGCTGTTCGCCGCTCTCGTCCCTGACAGCTCGACCCAGCAAGGTCTCGTGATTTAGCGCCTCGGACTTCGTCTGCCCGTTAAATTTTTCATCCACCCCTCTCTGTCACCTTACTCCTGCTCAGTAACTGGTGATTAAACTTCAATGCAGAGGAGCTCTGGTGCAGGTGATCTAGCTCCCATTCCTTTTTTCATGTCTTTAAGTCAACCCACTTAGGTTATTTGAATGACAGTAATGCTTGGAGATTGTAGAGTGTATAGCCAGGGGTTGGGGGGGGGGGGCAATATTATCTTAAAAAAATATATACGAATATGATTTAAGAGTAGATACTTCCCATGCACAGAATGACCAGCAAAACACTTCACATAGCTTGCTCTTATAGCCATTTTTGCAATAAAGCCTCAAAACTCTGTAGTTTTAATGACTACCAAGTACTTCTGTACTTCTACCAAGTACCAAGTACTACTGTATAATTCATTCCGTTACGGGCAATTCCATATCGGGTCCACTACCATGGTCCTTTTTCCTGATTTTTTTGTCCAATCATCCCACCATGTCTTATTATATTCAAGCAAAAATTTCAGCCTGATATTTTGTTTGGTTTCTGAGGCTCTTCTAACTTGAATAGACATGACAAAGAAAAACACTGAGGACCACTTTTTTTAAAATCTCATATTGTATTTTTTTCACAACAATTTCCACACTGGGGTGGTACCATGTGCAGATGTCTCAGATCACATTGGAATTACAGTCCGTCCCACCACTGATGTCTTGTTCAGCACCATTTAGGATGTTACAGAGGGATTATAAAGGAGAGAAGCTGGATCTTCCACTTTAATATGTGCTGCAATGTGGCTTACTACTTCAGGACAAAAGAAGAATTGGGTTTGCATTTCATTCTGTCCTTACCAGTGGGCAATAAAATGACCATTGTCACAAAAAATAGTTGTTTAGGCCCAATTTAAGACTCAACTCATGGACTAGACATCCACAAAGTTTGGAAATGGTTGGTACTTTGCACTCAAAACCACTTGGGAAAAAAACACCACAAAAATATGTATTTTATATCACTTTTTTCACTTATGTCAACTTTTGAATATGCTTTAAAGGAACACTGACAGAAAAGTTTGTTCTACCAGAATGAAGCTGTTAACAGAATGGCAACCTATACACAAATAGACAGTGACTGCTTTCTTGGCAACTCTAGCGATGTACCTAGTGCAGGTTTACCACTTGTAGCTTCACATCACAGAGCAGCTGTGAAGCGAAACTGTATGAAGTCAAAATCGTTTTTTTCAGTACCTTGTCAGTCAATATAAAATGATCATTGCTGGTTCCTGTTCTTTGGTTTGCAAACAAATCCACATGTACTGGTGAGAATTTATGCCACTGTTGCTAAAAAATAAATAAATAAAAAATTTACATTCTCAACAATCCATGTGGATTTGTTTGCAGACCAAAGAACAGGAACCAGCGATGATCATTATCGTAGATTTATGTTCATTAACAAGGTAATAAATACAATTTCAGTTTCATTCAGTTTCAGTTTTGTTGGCTCACCAGCTTGCCGCTTCAGCAGATTGCAAGTGCAGTGACCGCAGAATGTAGGTAGAGATGGCTGAGAGAACCTTCATTCACCCCGCTATGAGCTATTTAACCATCGAAATGACAATTTGTAGGTAAATTAACCTACAAATGCTGGTTTAAAGTTTAAGTTTAACCCAAATGCTGCCTGGTTTTCCTTTAAATAACACACACAATGGATTATACAAGCTGAATGCACGTCCTCCTTTGCAGTAAGTGTACACATCTTGACACCAACATGTTATTTTGAAGTTGTAAAACAAGTTTCATTGTAAAGTAAAACTGGGTTAAAGCAGAGGTAAGAATGGTACAGAGTAGGCCAACATTTGCAAATGTATGGCTTACAGAGCTTACATACAAACATTTTGGGAAGTGGATCAAAACCTTAAGGTAGGGATTCAGTTATAACTAAAGAACTACAGAGTATCAAGAAGAATTCGCTTTGGGGGACCTGGCCATAGTCACTTCCTTTAGATTCCCAAGGAAGAATTTAATTCAATGTTGATGTTGCTTTCACAAAGCATTATGGATAGGCATCGCGAACACTCCCCTATCAAAGAGTTGAGCAATACCCAACTTTATGCAAATGAATCTATGGTAAGTGGTAGAGAATCACTACCTTTGTAGCTCAGCCCCTATGACTCCCATAGAATGGATAACAGAAATATATAAATAAGGCAACTCCCATTCCATTTGCAAACCCACAGCACTATCACTAAATATAGAAGACCTTTAATAGTACTCCCATATCTGTCAACATAGTATTAAAAAAAAACACAAGTCATCACGACACAAGTGAACATGGTTTCCGCATGTGATCAGAGGTGAACATAAATTTGCTGTCAAGACTGAGAAAATTGTTCAGCTATGCCATCGATTTATTTTATTCTATCATTAAGTTCAAAGATCTACGAGATGTACAGCATCAGCATCCAGTGCATGTGGAGTTCAAACCAAGAAAATCAATACATGTTTTGACAGCTCTTGCCAAAAGATGAAGTGTAATAACATCCAGGCTCACTGAGAGCTTCTGATGCTAAAACAGATGATGCCTCCTCAACATTCAGACCCAGACTAGATGTTAAGGCCTGCCTGGTTTGGTGT